>VWYE01021964.1:0-43864 GCA_013398995.1 Alaudala cheleensis
GAGAGAGAGAGAGGGAGAGAAATTGGGTTGATAATGATTGTGGAAAATAACCTGAATAGTAGGGATTCTCAAGCAGCACATTTTCAATGCTGTCAATGGCAATGAACATAAGAGCAGAAATGCTAGCAAGGAAAATGAGCAAATGCGAGAAAGAGCTGAGAAGGGAGACAGGCTGGAAGAGCATTTACAAAAAGAGTTTTATTGGTTGGTAAATTCATTATCTACTGGGCATGGGTGAGTATCAAAATTACTAATGAAATTGATGAGTTGGCTTTTTAAAAAATACTGAATTGAATTGCAGTTACAAAGACATTATTACTTTTCCTAATGTGAATAAACCATATTCCTTTCCCATTAACTCCTCAGAAATCAGCAGGCATCCAAATCAAATAATAAAGAATAGGGATTAAAGGTTTTCACTTTGAGTGCTGTTCACATGTCAGTGCCATTTTGATTGGGGTTTTTTTTTTAAGTTACACTGGGAAAGAGAACCTATTCTAGACATCACAGGTTTTCTTGTGCTCATACTAATTGGACTACAATTCAAACTGGAGAAACTTCATTACAAAACCCACTGAATAAATGCACTTTTCTGTACTTACAATTTACATAAGGTCTATCTTAGAAAAATCAACCGGTTGTGCAGAAGACCTGAAAAATTTAAGCAGAAATATTCTGCACATTTGAATTTTTTAAAAATGAAAATTGCTGGGGGTATGTACCACAAGACAATGGACTAAAAACTAGGAGGGGAAAAAAGCCAGCAAAAGCCAAGCCAATAACAGGAGAGAGGGGAAGAAAGCATATGTGCTTTCTTGCAGTCCTGATTTAGTCATATTAAAGTTACTGTTACATGAAATCACTCTAATGGAACCTGCTTATAATCCTCCTGGTTTACCTCATTTCTGTTCCTAGCTGTAAATTCTGTAGGACTTTTTCTGTGCTTTCATTTTGTGTTTGTACAGGGCTCAGAAACTGAGGAGATTCTGAGTAGGGACTCCTAAAAGATAGTGGAATGGAATAAAAATTATTGGTTATTATAATTATTATTAACAATAATATGCTTAAAATTAGAACATTTAGTGAAATGACCTGGTTGCATTTAAAAAGTGCAGCAGACTCTTTTCTTTTAGACATGATTTTCCAGAAAACCATCTAAAGAACAGTAGAGAAGATCAGATTAGACAATATTATATGAGTAACTCTCCCCATTTGTCATCCTAGAAACCTCCAAGAGAAAAAAACCTCACCAACTAAAACAGAACCCAAAACCACTGTTGAAACATCTGTCACATAAACATGGTGCATATAAGCATATACAAATTATTTCAGCCATGACTCTGCTATTTTATGCAATCAGTTTTGTGACCAACTTTCAAAATGTCCTGAGGGGGCTTTACTAAAAACAAACTTGTGAACATGTGGACTGGGGTAATTAATTAGCAAAACCTGGAGTAGCTAAACTTATTTAAACAGTGGAGTGTGATGCCAAAGACCTCACTTGTAAACTGTGTAGAAAGATTACAACCCAGTAACTGCAGAACAGGTAATTTCAGAAGTAAAAAGCCCTGTGAAATCCAATATCTGAGACTGTTAAAATGCTATCTACTGAGAGACAATGAAGCTGTGATCAGGTGACACTATCTAAGGAATGAGGGTGTCCAGATCTTTACAGAGTAAATACAGGCAGAATCGGCCCTAGGTTGTTTCAGGGACTAAGACAAAATCAATTTTTCAAGTAAAAGCAATTGTTTATTTTCTGTTGTCAGGCTTCTGATCCCTGTCAGCAGATAAATCCTTTGGTCAGTAGCACAGAAACACATTTACAGTGAAAAGCCCTTCAGTCTGGGCAGCAGGGAGGACTGAGATAGATGTACTATGTAAAAATATACTATATATAAAGTACATAAAGACAGACAAGAAATTAAAGAAAGAGATGGCTCTTCCTTCTTATGACTAATGCTTTATAGCTCCAATTTCAAATTTCTACTTGACCTATGATCTCTTTTAAAGTTTCCATCTCAAGACCAAATAAATCCATAACTCAGAAATTGTATGAATGACAGAAACTTTAGTTACATAAAAACTCACTTATATGTCTAAAATCTGTTAAAATAAATATTAAAATTCTATTTAATTTACTGAGGTCCAGACCATTTTAAAATCTGTTTAACTGTCTCACCAGATTCATATGCACTGTGTATTTACAATTTGCAAATGATCCAGAGAAATCTTCTTATAAAGACTCACTTTTCTTACTTTTTTAACTAAATTTTGTTACTGGAACTTTCATTTTATTCACTGAGATGCATGAATATCCTTGCTCTAAAGTTTGAAAACTCATCATGCAGTTTCACCTTTTTATTTTTTCTTGGTGAGATTGTTCTCTGTTTTCCTGTCCTTGCTCTACTTTCTTCTGAGGGCCAGAAAACCAGTCAGATTTCAAAACATGTTGTAAAAATTGGCAGGAAAATAAGAAATTCCAGATCAAAGACTAGCACACTCAAGGCTAAATATAGTTCCAAGCAGAGCAGAAGGCAGTAAGTTCCAGCATCTCAGCTCATATGGTCACTGTAGTGGAACTGCCCCTTCCAATCACATAATTTCAAAAGACTCATGTTTGATTTTCAAATAAATTTCAGGGTTTTAATTACTGCAGATATTCCTGGCATCTTCCAACATTATCATTAGGGCATGAATACTTTTCTTTCATGCTGTAATCTAGCATTGCTCTGTATTAGACTGAGCCATGAGCTACTCATTTCATTTACTCTCCAGCACTTGTAAACATGCAGCCATGAGCAGGGGCAGACTATCAAAATATTAACTCTTTCTACTCTCCTCTTATTTTTGAATACAGAGGACTCAATTTTTTCTAATTTCTCCTACTTGTAGCCCCTTTTTTTGTGTCTCTCTTTTGAGCAGTTCCTTCAGTGAAAGGAGAAGTTCCCTGAGCATCACATTTTTGTGTGCCAGGTTTCCCGAGGCATTCTGTGTTTAAAACCTGCTTAGTAGCCCATACTGCTGGTTTTTCATTTGTCACTATAGACAGCAATATGTGCTCTCTCCTCTACCTGGGCACACAGTCTCACAAATCTTCTAAATCTTAATATAGCAGAGACTCACATCTGGCAGGAGCTGGCTGATGCATCAAGCTACAAAGCTAACAGTGAGATGGTATAAATGTCTTTCCTAGGGAAATACATTAGAAAATACAAATGTACATTGTCCTCAAGTCTAGATTGCTCTCATTTTTCATGTACCAAAGGTAAAAATAGCCAGAATGTACACACAGAGAGAAGAAATTACGCATACTGCCTTTCCTTACTTGTGCAGTCCAATCCTGTTTCATTGTTTTACCCCATCACGTGGATCCTCCAGATCTTACCACTACTCAAAGGACCTCCATGAGGAAGCAGCAGGGGTTCACAGCTCAGATACTGTGCCCACCTCGTGGCAGCAGCCAGACAGGCAGCCTGGTTACTGAGAAATTGATTATTCTTTGAAAAAACACTGGGTAATCTTAGATTTGAGCCATTATGCTATTCTTAGAGTAGTTTCCAAAAAGAAACAAAGACCACAGATGCCTGTCCATGCCCTGACTGTGGCCTGCATAGTCCATCTCCAGAGCAGTGGTGCAGGAATCCAGCTCTCTCTGTAGATTGTATTAGTCAACTGCTATGAACATAAAGCTGGATTTCACTCCCATGCTTATAAGGTTTCCCCCTGCTGTGCTCTGATTGCTTCAGCTTTTTGGCATAACTCAGCAGGACCTGCCAGATGGCTTACTCACAAAGGGAATTCTCTTTCAGATAGCTTCTGGAATTCTCCCAATGGCAACCTCTTTTTGTTCTGGATATTTCTGGGCCCTTCCAGTTCACCTCCTTTAAATGCAAAAGCACTGACTGCTAATGCACAGCTCTTCTTCATTCATCATCCCCCCCACAAAAAACCAAAACTGCAATATTTTACAGCATTCAGGTTATATAAGTAAGTAGCACAATTGTATCTTTTACAGCCAGTCACTAGGAGCTTTTTTTATAAAGGATTACACACAACCTCAAAACATTAAAAAAAAAAAATCAGGTCATTTGCACTGAATTCCATGTAGAGCTATGTACATTAATGTAGAGTTATCTGTGTTAACAATTGGGGCTGAGACAGTTTTGTTTATCCCTAAATCCATTTCTTCAGAGATAATGAAACCATTTTTTTCTAGCAAAGTTTAATAAATAATTTGACTTCTACAGAAAGTGGGCCTGCTTTTCCTTAGAATTCGTGTCCCTCTAAAGCTCCTTTTACATTTACTTCTCTTTGAAAAATCCCAGTGTTCTTTATGTTTTGTAGATGTTATTTGATGATTGAAAAGGGACATCTCTACTTTCTTGTGAAAAGTTTTTTGGGCCACAGGGAATCTTAACTTTGCACACTATTTGGAAAGAACTTGTCTTACAGTTGTGCAATTCAGATTTCAGTCTCAAAATAAGGATTTTGGAAGTTTTTTTTTTTTCTTCTTCCTTATGTAATTGTTTAGAGCAGTTTCTATGTGCTGATATAAATCACAACTTTATTTTTTATTTTGAAAAGCCTTTTGTCTGAACATTGTTTCTCTAGTATTCTCAAACTTGCCTGTTTCTCAGGTTGCCATTCAGAGTTACATTGCTTTTTTATATCATAGAAACTAAACCAGGCTGGTCATAAACTTTGGAAAAAAGCCCAAAACAGTTTCTTCTGCTGGCTCTTCTGGCCTACCAGATGAAGTAAAAGAAGTTTCCTTTTCTGCTGGAAGACAAAGAATGCTAGATTTAGTTTTAGGTTGTGAGAGTAAGTCATCTGAATGTGGTAGTCTGATGCTGTGACCACACTGAGCAACGCTACAACTAGTAAAGATATTAAGAGGTAATAGTACCTCAAAAATGTCTGGAAGACAGACTTGGAGTCCACTTTTCCTTTGATAAGCCTGTAAACATGAGGGACACCATTAAATTCTTGTAAAATTTGAAATTTGTCAACGGATATCTTCTATTTCCTCTTTCAAATTGCTCCTTTGCAATATATCTCATTGATCTTGCATAAATTTCACATTTGATTTTGTTAGGTGTTTATTCTTTCTAGGAGAGATACACCATTAAATGATTGGGAGGATGAGAAGGATTGAAAAGTTAATTAACACTTAGATTAAAGTTCTGCAGATCAAGAGCACTGTCTGAATTGTCTCCATTTTAAGAAATAATAATAATAATTTTTCTCTAACCACGCATCTAGCAACAAAAAATTGAAGTGGAAATTACTCTTTCAAAAAAAGCAGTAATAATAATGTCTGAATAATGTCTGCCAGTCATAAATGAGGCTTCAGCTCACAAAAGTCAGAGTGAGTTCTTAATCTTTAACTGTTATTAGTCTACTAAGAGATTTTCTATATTATTAACATATATGAATTCTTCTCTTTTTTTCATTATCAAATCATCACCCTACCTAATGGAACTCACCTCTCCAAAACAAACAGTTATTTCTTATTCCCTCTACCAAAAGGAAAATGAACACCAATCCCAAACTAAAATTAGATTTCAGGGATTACAAATTATGCCTTTGGATATTCCATTTGAAAATGGTTCCTTCTTTGTCATCATTTTCCTTGGCTGCCAAGGGCACTCGCAGATGTCATAGCAAAGACTCTGTGCAGCATGCAGGTAAAACCAGTCTATATTTCAGACTGCTGCACCCCTATTCCAGCTGTTGGGAACTTCAGCTTCCATCCATTGGGCCTTGTTTCAAAAACATGCCTGGAACACTCTCTGGAAGTACTCCACAAGTCCTGTGAGGCTTTCTTTGCTTCAGGAAGTCCACTGGGAACACAAACCTTTTGCTCAAGGAGCAAGGAATGGTTTCAGTGAGTAAAAAATAATATTTTCTCTTCATTCTCTTACAGAACTACTTGAAAAGGTCTCATTCATCCCTGGAATTCTATGCTACTCTATGCTGGAATTCTACCCAGAATGTTTTTGGTTGGAAGGAGCTTGAAAGACTCCAACCCTTCTGCCCTGGTCAGGGACAGCTTTCACTAGATCAGGTTGCTCAAAATTCCAGCCAAGCTTCCCCTGAATTCCTCTAGGGATGGGGCAGCCACCACTTCATGGGGCAACCAATTCCATTATTCCACCACCCTCACAGTCAAGAATTTCTTCCTAATATTCAATTTAAAGTATTCTCTTCTGGTTTAAACTTATTCCCCCTTGTCTAGTCACCACCTTCCCTTGTAAAATGTTCCTCTCAATCTCTCTTGTAGCCCTCTTTAGGTACTGGGAAAGACTAAATTCCCCCCAGAGCCTTCTCTTCTCCAGGCTGAATAACCCCAGCTCTCTGGGCTGTCCCCCCCATAGGAGAGGTATTCCAGCCCTCTGATCGTTTTTGTACTCTTCCCCCAGACCCATTTCAATAAGTTATCTAGGCCTCATTGCAATTTTCAGACTGTATATCAGACTTCAACAGGAAAACTGAGAAGTTTTTGATTTAAGCATCCAAGCAACCATAAGACAGAAGGGGGAAAAAAATTTAAAAAGAAACAAAGCCAGTCCCTTCAATGTGTTCAGAATGTGTTTTTCTTGCTCTAGACTCTTCCATTCAGAAGTCTTTTGTTGTCCAGAATAAACTAGAACAGCTGAGAGCAGTAAATATATACAGAAACACAGGAAAATATTGGGAAGACAGAGTAACAGAATCATTCATTGCTCTTTGTACCTGTATTACACATTGTGAAGATACAGTCACTTGCCCATACACACAACTATTCTTACTGAGGTGCAGATCGTGCAAACCAATACACATGTACACAAAAGTCATTTAAATTAACAGTATTGATGAAAATACTTTATTCTTCTGTACAGTTTTAAAAATTCTAGTTTTCAGCTGTACAGCCTTGTGCTTTTAGATTTAGGAAGAAGGGTCAATAAGATTCGGGGTAGGGGAGGGTTTGAATTAAAAAGGGGCACACAATAATTATTCTCACTGTACAGGCTTGGAAAACACATTCAGTCCTGATCTAAAGAGACACCAGAGATTAAAATGTGATTCATCATAAAAGCACAGAAATAAATTACACATATGGCTGCTCTCAGTGTGACTATGCGTATTTACATGCACAAAAGAACAGTCATCTGCTAACAAGAGTACTTGTCACTTGTCATTAATCTATCCCAAAAGCCTGTACACTCCTATCATGTGGATTGAAGCTCATCTTGTAAGTTTGAGGACTAATAGTACATGAGCAGGTTCAGCTCAGAATCAGACATGGACCTGTTCTGCCTGAGTTCCAAGCCCAGTGGAAGCTGGCTGTGCAAGTTTTCTGCAGCCCCAGTTTTGGAAGCAAGACGTTCTGCTTCTCAAACTTTACAAGCCACAAAAGTTAACCTCAACTCCAGGCTTTTTTGAAAGATATACAAGGTGACCTCCTGTCCTCAAGCGAAAGGCTTAGGAAGTGCTGTCAGGTTGCCCAGTCTAGACATGATGCCAACAACTCCTCTTTAGATCTGTCTCCCTGACTCTCATTTGACACCAGAGACCTTTTTTAAGTTTAGTATGCCAAAGAAAGTGCATTAAAAGATAGCATCAGCTTTACCACATGTCTTTGATAAGTACCTAGGATTATGTTTGTTCTTCTAAATGGCAGCATGACAGCTCTCAATAGGCATGCTGGGCTAATTCATCTGTTGCATCCTCCAGTTAAGTCATAGCCTGTTGCAGCAGCCCTCTTCTTAAAGGGTAGAAATGACCTAAGACTTCTTGTTTATGACAGCATGAAAAGTGTCCTGGTTTATTCCTCTTTACAGCTCAGCCATCCTGACTCCAACTATTCACTGACTCTGGCTGCAGCAAACTCCTGCTGTAGGCTTCCCTCGCAGCTTCTGAGTGCTGGTGATTTCCTGCTAAACCCTGACTGCATGGATTAGTCTGCAGCCTCTGACTGCAGGCTCTTACCTGGCTAGACTGTGACTGCAGGTTCTAACAGCAGCCTCTAACTGCAGCCTGACTGACCTCACAGCAGTGATTCTCTCCCCAGGATCCTTCTCCTCCATCCTCCATCCTCTTCCTCAAAGTTTCCCCCTTCTTCACAATCCATCCCCACCACCAGCTCACCCACTCCCTTTTATCACACTTCTCTTTATTGCATACAGCTGTGACTCATTGGGGAAAATCTGTATTGGCTAATTAACACAGCTGTTACTTATCAGGGGCAACATCACCTGTATTCTCTTCTCCTACAATAACAACTAGAAATCTAAAAAAGAATGTCTGGTCATTACTAATTCAGTCCAACCTTGATTTTATGCTATTATTCTAGTGTGCCAGATATTCCAGATAATTTCATTTAATTTCCCAGCCCTCCTCTACACTGATAATTGCTTTTTCATTTTGCATCACTATAATGTTTTTTCATAAACAGTAATTTTTTGCCTTTATCAGTCAAAAGATTAACTGCTTAAAAAATTTAATTAGCGACCACGTTCCAAATTAAATAGTTCTTTTTAGTACAACCTTCAGTGCGCTCTAGGTGTCATTAACTCTGTATCAAATGCATTTCTCTCCACGAATTATTGATAACCTTCTCTTGTAACTAATAAGAAGCATTTTCTCCATGGTGGGAAATGCTGCAGTGTCTGGATAAATCTGTCCCAAGTTTAGAAAATGTATTTACATGCCCAGCAATAGGAGAGGGTGGTGGTGGTGATGTTGGTGTTAGTGTTCGGATTATACATAAACAACACCAGGAAAAATTCAAAATTAAATCTTCCACTCTGTCTGAGAGTGTGAGGAGTAGAAGTCATACCAAAGAGCACTCTCAAAATGACACTAATCCAATTTCATTTTTACAGTATCTCATAGTTCTTTTTTACCTGTACAGTCACAAATTAGACAAGATGAAAAAAAAATTTTAATATTAATAAATCAGTATTTTTTTTCTTTATCCTTTGTTCAGATAGGACATAGCAAATTGTTATTATTGTTCTTACAATACATACAAAAATGTCACTGAAAAAAATGAGAGGCTTAGTTGTAGCAGGAGCAAGGGCCAATAAAGTATCACCATGTAGATCTGCTATTGTACTCTACCTTTATATTTGAGGCTCTCTAATAGTTTTTTCTTGTACTTTAATGAAAATCTGGATTTCATTCTTTAAGGAAAAATATATTAAGCTATTCTGTTAGCAAGCCTTACTAAAATCCAAATCTGTGTCTCTGTTTAATAGTTGGTCAAGGAACACAGTATTTTACCAGCTCAGGAGAGAAAAATATCGACTGATTCCCCTGGCCATTGAACTATGTAGCATGTAAATACAAATATTTTGTTCTGGTGAAATCCATCTTAGACCAGCTCTTGGCTTTCCTTTTTTTAGTAAATGTAAGCTCCTTTCTCTTCCTATTTAATCTTTCCTTCAGCTCACTTAATTGACCTTTTCTATAAATTGGTCATCTTTCACAGTACTTCAACATTCATTATTACACCTCTTTCTTCACACTATATATCCAGAAAACAAAACACTAAAGAAGAACTCACTGTGGTTTTCTAATTAAGACTGAATCAAGGATTTAGCTTCATTGTTATGTATGAAAAAGACAGCATGTGTGTTGCTGAGTGCAGAATAAATTTTCTGATCATTTTTATGTAAATCCGTTAATTAGTTTATGAGGAAAAATAATTTAAAATAGTGCCTTTAAGAAATTTAACACCTGCTGTACCTTCCTGCCCCACAGGTTTCCTCACCACAAGGCCCCTGCCCATGGAACCCCTGTGCCAAAGCTGGTCCCGAACAGACGCTGCTGAGCCCCAGGACACCCCAGCCCTGGCAGGATTTCCTCCTGCCTCTTCAAAAGAGGCTGCAGGTTTTGTTAGTACATGGTTGGTTTTGATCACCATGTTCTTCAGTCTCTGTGGATGGGTGGGATCTGCACAAAACCAGCTAATCAATCGTTATCTGGGTGAGGAAAAAACAAATAACAGGAAAGTTTTGAAAAAAAGTGTCTCAAGTTATTTACTGCTACATAATATTGACAAAGACCCACTGGGAAGCTAAATCTGCCAATCAAACTAATTGGATTTAGCAGGAAATGATGGATTGAAGATGTATGAAAATAACCATCAGTGTGACTGAAAAATGAAATGCCAAATAAATTTACAATAGCAGCCATATCTAGTATATCAGCCTCCTGTCTGCCTAACCTGTGGCAGAGAGAATAAATCATAAATTTTGGGCTCTCCTGCCAAGATAGAAATATTAATCACAGTCTGCAGGTCCTGCTTTGAATAAATGTAACTTCTGACATAATTTTTGGCAAAACCTACAAAATTGTGTATGCCAGAATTAGGTTTGTAACCAATATTTGTTCTTGTCATAGAAAGAATATCACATAAAATTATGTCAAAGTGCTCTGTCAATCAAATAATACATTTTTGTAATATCTCAGAATTTTTTTCTGCTGCTTCTTTACCATGCTGTTGCATATTTTAATGTGTTCAGAGCAAAAGAATATCTTAGTATCATTATGAAGCTAATTTTATTATAAAATTTTAATTATAAATTTTAATGTAGCAACCATCACATACTTTTATGTTGAGTTCCTTGCAGAGATTCATTAGAGCAGCCCTAATTATTACGCATTCTTTTAATTTTCATTAGAAATCTGAAATTAGAGACATAATTGTTTCTTTCAGAGAAAAATTGTAGTTCAACAAGGTTTGAAGACTTAGTCTAAAACAGTGCTTTTGGTTCATTCTCTTTTATCCAGGCCAGTAGGCACTGATTCCTTAGCAGCAGTTTGGGATCAGCATCAGTATTGCAACTCATTTTTCCTGAGTTTAGATCACAATGTTATTTTCAGCATGCTTTCAGTCTTAAGACTGATCTAGCTTTGGGTTTTTTCTTTCCATCTGTACATCTTTCTTTTGATTTCTGTACAGCCCAAGAGACTTCTTGTGTTTGATTTCATTAACCCAGTGCAAGTAAATAGTTCAAGTGAGAATTACAGAAATATATTTGCTAGATTTGGAAGTCCCAGTTTCCATTTGGTTAATATTTCTTTTCCTTTTCAAGACCTTCTGTATTCCACTGCAAAAGAAACTTCCCAAATGGCTGGCAGAACACTGTGCTGTTCACTGAACTGTCATACCACAAAATATTTCTGGATAAAATTGTTCCTTCTTACCACAGCAGTGTTAAAACTGGCTTTCATAGATCTGCTGGGAACTCATGTTGATTTTCAGCAAAGAATATTATTTTTTAAACTGTAAAATACTCATTGGCAACTCAAGGCTGCAGAACATTTCTATTAAGTTTTTGAAAAAATATTATCCTTAGTAATATAGTCGGGTTGATATTGTGTATATATTGTATCTAAATCATGTTTTCTCGCAGAAAAACAATTAAGAATTTTCTGTACTATCATTCAGTCAAGGTTAGTAGTGGAGGGATGGGCCATAGCAATGTGTACTACAATTGTATGTATGGGTGCATACTGCACGTATTGTGCTGTGTACAGCAGACATCTATAGTATCCTACACATGTAGGCTGTATCTACACACGCAGTATATGCTGGATATGGAGTGAATAAAGGCCTGCTATATAGTATGTACACATTAGTGAGGTATTTCAGGCAGTGGAATGGCCTGCCCAGAGAAGTGGTGGAATCCCCATCCTTGGAAGTGTGGGTGTGACTTTGGGGGTGGGGTTTAGTGGTGAACATGTTGGTGCTGGGTTTGTGGTTGGACTTGATGATCTTAGAGTTCTTTCAAAACTTGAATGATTCTGTGATTTAGTGCCTACACATGATATTTAGTAATGCACAATACATATGCTGTAAGCATTTATATATATATATTCTACTTGAATAATCCTTTTGTTTTCTTCTTTTCCTGCAAGTAGGAAGAGATGGAAACAGCCAAACAGAATCAAAGCAAACCAGTAACAAACACACCAGCATTAAACCCATATGCACTGTCAGGAGCAATCAAGTAATCCAGTGTGGACTTTTATGATTATGTTTAGACTTACAAAACAACAATTCTGTAAATGGTGGCACTGTGAACGTTACCATGTCTTTAGTGAAACACACAGGTTATAAAGTGTGCATAGTATTTGAATGCTGTTATTTGTATAGTTGTTATTGATCATATCACCAAAATTATAATAAATTAAATGTTAGAGAAGGGGAAAACATCCACAACATTGCTCTTGAATTTAGTTCCATCCTCTGGCACTCTGATGGCATCAGAATGGTCAGCTGTGATTGTCTGTGTAAGACCCAGAGTTCTCTTAATGGATATAAAAGCAACAATAACAGTAATGAATGCTTCAAGAAAATAATCCTAGTCCATGGGCTGGGTTGTCACCCGAATTACTGCCAGGTCAGCTGCTGCTCTCTGAGGTGGCAGGATAGTCAAACATCAGTGACAGCCAAAAAGGATCAGCTATTCTTGCACTTGTCTCTGCTCTTCTTCTCCACATGCTTGAAAGAATTTAAGAATATGTTCTACCCTTGAAATGAGTGCATCTAAATTTTTTCTGTCATGCATCAGAACTTTTTTCCTCTACTTGAATGGTCAGATTTTGGAATTGCAATAAGATCAGAGAGACAGTAAACCACAAGCAAATGTGCTTTATATTTAGTGGGACAGATGGTCTCAATTACCATATCTTGTTTCTTATGCCCTATATTTTCCACTTACCCCATTAGACCTTTCATATATTTCTAATGAGAAAATTGGGTAGATTTAAAATAATATTTTAAGGATTTTTTTTAAAGCCTTGGTTTAATAGATGAATTTAAATTATTTTTCTAGGAAGAAAGCCAATGTGAGACAAAGGCATTTTCCCAGAAGAGAAATGGAAAATATTGCTGTGTAACAATTCATTATGTTAGTGTGTCATGGTTTAACCTCAGCTGGCAACTAAGTCAGACTTAGCCACTCATTCATCCTGCCCCAGTGGGATGGGGAAGAGAATTTAAAGAGTAAAAGGAAATGCATTAGTTGAAATAAAGACAGTTTAGTAAGCAAAAAAGAAAATAAGAAAAAAAAAAAGCTATACATGCCAGCAAAACAAAACCAAGAATTCATGCCCCACTTTCATGGGCAGGCAGGTGTTCAGCCATCTCCAGGACAACAGGGCTCCGTTATGCACAATGGTGACTTGGGCACACAAATGCCATAACTCTGGATATTCTCTCCTTCCTTCTTCTCCCCCCAGCACTTGGTGCTGGTCATGGCCCCATGTGCTCTGGAATATTCCTGTGGCCAGGAATTCCTGTGGGAACAGCTCTCCCAGCTGGGGATCCTCCCAGCTTCCCAAGCCTGCTTGCTGCTGAGGTGAGAAGCAGAAAAGGCTTTGACTCTCTGCAAGTCAACACTTAAAACAGCAATAAAAAAAACCCCAAAAAAACCCCCTCTGAATTATCAGCACCATTTTCAACTCAGATCGAAAACACAGCCCCATAAAAGCTGTTGTGAAGAAAATTAACTCTCTCCCAATTAAAACCTGTAAATTCTGTTATTGAAGAAACTTTAGTCTTGAGTTAAACCAGATTTTCACTCCACAGTAAAATATCTTACAATTTTGACTAACACCTGAATGGAGCAGAGTCAGTTCCAGGTAAGAAAATTAATTTTCTCTCTAGACACTTTAAAGTTCTATAGCAATTGGGAAGCTCTAATTGATTACAGAACAATAGCTTCACTAATGCTTCAGAAAGGGCATTTCCCAGGTTTGTGTGTGTGTTTGTGTTCTGTACTGATTTTTTCCAACAGCATTTTCACTGAGTCTAGCCCACAAAAAATCACATTAGCATTGCATTTGTTAGCATTAGATGGTATGCCACTATTCTAAGAGGTCAGAATAATAACACCAGAGCTGGAAATGATGCTGGTCTACCCGGGTGGAAATTGAAGCCAGTTGCAATTTGCAAGTGCAGCTGTGGTATCACAGTTCTTCCTGCCCTAAATCATTTAACATTAGCTCACTTAGGAAAATAAAACATCTTGTAGATTCATTTAAATATTGTGTATAATATGGAATTATAATTTTGTATATTCATTTAAATATTGTGTTTAGTATGGAATTATAATTTCGTGTATTCACTTAAATGTTATGATTTATATGAAATTAAAATTTGCAAACAACAAGGAATGTAAAAGGTGATGTAGTTGTGGGAGTCTACTATTGGAAAAGTTTATGCAGAAGTTATAAAACACCTGTTTAAACAAAATCATAGATCAACATGAAAAACAAATATATTCCTGACTGAATTCTTTTTAGCCTCATTTGTTTTATTTGCTGAAAACTAATGTAAATTCTTGGCTACTGCAATTCTTCCTTTTAAATAAAATGTATATAAAATAACATAAAGCCTGTGTGTGGGGTTTTTTTTTTTTATTTGTGGCAAATTTTGTGGCTTATCGCCACTTTTTGCTTTTGTGTTTTGGTTTTCAGTCATGACCAGTGATGCCTCTAGCTTCATCAAAGGGAGCAGAAAGTTCTACTTGTGAATTGATCAACAGGAAAAACATACTAGTGGCATGAAAGGGATCTCTTGCTGAATAAGTAAGTGTTCCAGAAATCTTTAATTACAGGAACTCACACCAAATATTCATAAAAATATTTACAAGGTTCCGTTAATAATCACATCTCTTTGGTGGTTGTTCGGTTTTTTTGATTTTTTTAAAGTGCCTTCAGAAATTCCCTGTATTTTTTCTTATTTATATCATTAGGGTTGAATGCTTCTGTATTTCCTAGTGTGCCAGATGGTTGGAGAAATGAAGATACAATCACCTCTCCTGAAATTTACATTAAAATGAATGTACTGACATCAAATTCAAATCAAACGGAGTGACCTCACAATGACCTTGATCAATGTGGAAAAAGGCGAGACATGAGGAAAAAATCCCAGCAACTGATGTAAGAGGAACTGTAAAAAGTCTCCTATTGTTTAAGTATGTCAATTCAAGAATTTATCTATTTTTATTTCCAGCTTTTTGTTGCTTGAGGAGGTATAGAACAGAGCCTGAGATCCAAGTATGCATTTATTCTGTAGATATAATCCTTTAGTTAAAATATTAAGGAAATAGGCATTATCTTTCTTTTCCTTCAATTTGTTATTAAGCTGTGGCTCTGACCTTCCCCAAATTTATCGTAATACAGGTTTCACAGAGCTTGTCTTCCTTTTGAATTAAGTGCATTAAAATGTTTTTGAAGGATGCAAGGCACCTACCTGGAGATGTGCTCTATAAGAGTTTAGTAGCATTCAATATTTAATAGCTTCTGCTTTTCGGAAATTTTCTTCAGAGGATAAAGATGAGAGTTCAGGGAATGAAACAGAATATAGAAGCTCCCAGTTTCAAGCCACACAGTCAGAAAAATCTGCTAACTATAATGACCAGTAGTCATTATTGCTGAGAATTTGAGGAATCTCCATGAAATTATCCAAATAGTAACTAAAGGCCAGTTCTGAAGGAATACCTGTTATTACCACTGTTATTACATAATTAAACACAAAAAGTATGCCCTATTGTGTACAACTCAAAGACAAATTTTGAGTCTAGAAAACATACTTTGAAGTAATTTTTTCTCCTAGTCCTTGCATTTTATTGATGACCAGAGATATTCTAGCTAGTCATGTCTCCAGATTGGTTGTCTGAACTGAGAGTCCCAGAACTCCTTTTGGATCTGATGAGTATCTACTTCTGGCATCTAAAGCCTGAATCTAAAGCAGATCTTGGCTTAACCAATTTTTTCCTAAAGAAAAAAAATCCCTCTTGTCTTTTACTTCACTATTAGAGGAGCTGCAGAGATATAAACTAAAGGTGGTTTGCTAAAGGTTATGTTGCTTCTGCTGTGCTGTATTTTGCACATGAATAAAATGAGAAGGCTGCAGTTTCCAGTCAATCAATGTTTGAGGAAATAGCAACACTTTAAAAAGTTCAGCTTAACAGTTGCAAGCTTTCACTTGAAATATGGCATTTTTGTGCCACCTCGTTGAAAGTTCATAGCAACTGTTGAAGACAGTAAGAAAATTACTGGTAATTTTAAATCCTCGGCTTCATTTGACAGCTCCATGCTTTAGGATTCAAATTTTTTTTCTTTCTTTCTTTTTTTTTTTTTCTAGACAGTACATTCTGTGTAAATTCACTAGTTCTAGACCTGACACTTATTCATTGCATTGCTCTCCTTCAATTATGTACTTGGCAATTGCTCATACTCAGCCTTGGAAATGGGAGACACTGTGTGAGTGCAAATAAATGTAAGCTAGGAAATTAAGGTTATCTTTTATGGCTTTTAAAGTACATGTAATAGAATCTTTATCTTCCCACTGGACAGTCAACATCTCATTTGGAGCAAAAAACTCCCCAAAATGCTACATTTCCCATTTGAAGCATCATTGAGGGGAAGCAGAGATGGGACATAACTATTACCTCATCAGTGGCTCATCAGCTTTAAATTTGGCTCTCAGAGAGACCACTGTATATATTTCAGAATAATGCCAAATGCCAAGAATGCTAAAGGGAACTATTTTTAATGTACTCATAGTTCTTTTGCCTTCTGTGAGGCTGGTTTATGCCCACAAACATGATACATTTTGATTGGTTTTGGGTTGGGTTTTTTTCCCAAATAGGTTAGGTTGTTAACTACTAAAAATCATTATGTGCTTGTAAAATAAATGTCCAATATGCATTTTTCATGTGGAAAATCCCCACATAATCTATAATACTTTGTGAGAATTAATAGACATAATATACTACAGGATTACTTTTTATTATTTCTATTAATATTGTCTTCAATCTCATTAAATCTTCCTTACTTTTTCCCTCAGAAAGCAAAAAGTAAGTACAGTAAAATGAACATTAAGAAGTTTTAATGCTAATGGCCATAATATAGTCTAATCAGCATCTTCAGGAAGACATTTGTCCAAGTTTGAGATGCTGAACAACGTTATTTCAGAGGCTTTTTAGGCTGAATGGGGAAAAAGTTAGAATTTCAGGAGAAGTCTGTCATGAGGATTACCAGTCTGGTAACTGACATGAGGAGTACATATCACTGAAAAATAAGCAATATACTGGCAAAATTAGGAAGAAAAATTTCCAAGGCATAATTGTCTAGAGTCTTCAGTTCACCTTTCTACCCTGCTTACCTGGTAAAATTAGCTCATGGTTTTCTTGCCAGTGATCTCTGTGTCGGTGACTGAGACACGAAAAAGCTGCAACTCTCAACAACTCAGACACTTTGTGGTTTTAACCAAAAAGGTTTGGATTTCCTCTCTGGTGACAGTTTTCCAGTCCAGTTGGGGGCCCAGGTACTATTCTGCATTGAGGTTTTTCCCAGGAACCAGGGCCAGTAAGATGAGAAGTGTCCCTTACCAGTCTGCTGGGGAAGTGGGAAGTGTCTATGCATGCAGAAGAGAACAGACAGCTGGGAAAGGCAGCACTTTCCCAAAAGTCCCTGGAGGAGATGTGTTAGACAGCAGTGGCAGCTGCATGGGTCAGAGCTGTAACTACTGATAAGAAGAGTTGGTTTTTTTTCTCTGCCTAAAGCACCATCAGCTTTCTTTCATCACCAGTAACTTAGGAACAGAAGGGTAGGGCTGGATTTGTAGATATTGCCTGAGAGCATCTTCTGAAGTCCTATGAAGCTAAAGAAATGCCTTTCACTCTTTTGTATGGGATTTTCTTGGCAGATAAAAGTAGTCCTCGGGTTCAGTGGCGTTAACAGCATAAAGAGTGATTTAATCAATGGACATCTGCTATGGATGAATGAATCCTAAATATATCTCTGGCGTCACAACTGCAGATCCTCTCGTGAGCTATCAGGGAGGACACAGAGACATAGTGCTTCTGATAATGTTCTGGGAAGCAAACCTGTGCTGTAGAAATTTAGGTACTCAAACTATAATTTAGGCTGTCATACTTTTTTTTCCAGATGAGTAATAGAACATTTACTTGTTCTTGTTCTTTTTTTTCAACTAATTTTCTTTCTTCTATTTAATTTTAACAGATTTTTTCCTTTAAAGCGATTTTTTTTTCAGGTCTTCACTTAGACAGAAATTTGTTTTGCTAGCTTTAGTTAATAAAAAAGTAGTAAATGGGCATTTTAGAAGGAGTAAATAGACTTCTTAAAAGGAGTCCCACAGGTAAGACAAGGAGTACAAGTTAATCCTGGGGAGATTCAGATTAGACACAAGAGAACGGTTTTTCTCAATGAGAACAATCAGTCACTGGAATAGTCTGCCTGGGGAAGTGGCAGATTCCCCAGTGTTGAACAGTTTTAAGATTCAGCTCTACAAGTTGCTGCATCATCTTGTCTAGACAATGCTTTTGCCAGGAGAGGTTGGGCCAGATGATCCCTGATGTACCTTCCAAGCTGGTCTTCTACGGCATTTTACCCAATTTTCACAGTTCCTGTTCCTCTGATTTTCCACACAGGTTAGAATTAGTTCACCAGTCTGTTGCTATCTTCAGCTGCTTGAAAACGATTTTACTGAATTATTATTATGAATCAATTTCATTGTTGCCAAATTTATCTTTAAAACAAATGCTGTTTTTGAAAGTACTTGATTTATTTATTTAATTGACCATGAGTTCTTGACTTCTTTTCCTGCCCAAAGTCTTTACCACGTGAAACTTTTTCTTCTGGGAGTTATTTCACAGTATGTAAGAAGAAAAAAGTTAAGCAGTCAAACTGTATTTGACATATAAGCTGAAGTGCTAAATCCTCTGCTATCAGCTGTAAGCAGTTAGGCTCACAAGTAAGTCAGGAGCAGAGTTAAATGGGATTCCAGCCAAAAAAAATGGAATTACTTATGGAAGTAGTTACTCAGATACAGGAATGGGGGTCAAATGCTGGACTGTAATGAAGAGTTTTAGTATAAACTACTGACTGGATGAAAAGTTTTCAGAAGGGATTTATGCTTTGTCAAAGGACATTTGTACATTTCCCTGTCTGGAATGATGAGTATGAGACATATTTCATAAAAGTGAAAGTGGAAGGATGTGATCTCAGTTTCTTTTCATCATTCTGTAAAGAATAGAGAAATACACAGACAAATGAGATGGTTTATTACTCTTGAAACGGCATCATACTTATCTGTGTGCTTAAAAAAATAAAGAAAATTGTATTACACCTGCAGGTACAATCAAGAACAGTGTGAAAACCATACTGAGAAACATCAATTGTCATCCATCAGTGAGCTTGCCTGTATCCCTGGCAAAACTTAGGACAGCCACACATGAGAAAAAAATCCAGATTAACAGCTGGAACATAATTTTTAAGGTTTTCTATCTCCCTTTTATTTTCAGATGTACATTTATTTTGAGACATTCACAAAGAAATAGTCCTTTTACCTTGAGCTGGACCTGTGATCCTGCCTACTTCTGTCTTTTCCCTTCTCTGGTTCAAACTATGACCCTGTTTTTACTTTGCTTTGAATTTTTTCCCTAATAATTAGTTTGCTCTTCCTCTGCCTTTGAACATAACACTGTTTTCTTGTTAAAAAGAAAAAAAAAAAGTATTATGCAATTACCTGCTTCTTCTGGCTCTTTTCCATTCCCTTTCCATTATAAATGTGTTGAACACCTTGCCAGTTTGCTTTTCTGAACTTGCTGTTCTGGATGCTTTGCAAGTCTGCTTGTCACAAACTTTGCCTTCCTGCTCCCAATAACATTATTCTCAGAATGGCCATTAATTATCTTTTCTGTGTCTGATGTCCTTGAATATTCTTTTGGCATGTCCAAATCCCCTCTAATTGTCTGTTGGCATGGAAAATATGAGGATACACTAATTTGCTGTTCTTTGGTAGCTGCAATTGTAATTTAATGATATAATATGTTAGCAATTCCTCAGAATTCATCTTCTCTCTGGTATGGCACAATGCTTCCCATGGTAACCCAAATTCGATCTCTTGTCTTCAAGACAAAAAAAAAAAAAACACCAAACAACTTATCTACCAGATAGGGTTTTTGAGGGGGAGAAAAAAGGCAAAAGCATCTACTTTATTTTGATTTCCTTGAAAGACTTAGTCATTTGAAGGCATATATTTAGAAAGATTTTTCTGAATTCTGAAGAAAAAAAAATCCGCCTTTAGACAGAGGCTGATTGACAGAGAATGTTGAGTAGGATTACTTTATTTAGTCTGGTTGGTATGGAGCTAATTTTCTTCATAGCACCCTGCATGGTGATGTATTTTAGATTTGTGACCAAAGCAGTGCTGATTACACGGGGATGTTTTAGTTATTGGTGAACAACCCTTGAGTAGTGTCAGGGTCTTCTCTGTTTCTCACAGTGCCCTGCAGGAGAGTAAACCTGGGGCACACTGGGAGGGGACACAGCTGGGAAAGCTGATCCCAGCTGGCCAAAGGGATGTCCCAGGCCTTGTGGTGCCATGTCAGAGCTGGCTGGAGGGAAGGGCAGTTTTTCCAAGTGTAGTTTTCCCAGGAGACTGGCTCTGGGCTGTGGGTGGGAGGTAGTGAGCCATTGCCTTGGCATCACTTGGGCTTTTGGGTTTAGCTGCTTTTTTGTTTGGTTGGTTGCTTTGGTATGCTTTTGGTTTTTTTATGCATAAAATAATAAAAAAATTAAAAAATTTGTACTGTTAAAGACGGTAACATTATAAAAATAAATTAAGGTTTTAAAAAATAGGTTAAGAATTAATATTGAAAGGCATTTCGAAACACATTTTCTATTACAGCTCAAATCAGCCTTTCTCTTACCTAGTAGACCTTATAAACCTGGATTTTTTTCTTTTCTTGTGGGTGCACTCCCTGAAAGAAGCCCAAAAAATTCCAAGTAAACAGACTTGGTCATTCATCTGGGGGAGGTTTGGTGGGGTATTACAATATTCAGCATACGTGATACATATTTCCACAGAGATGCCCATCCAAATGACTTACATTGAAAAAGTCTTAGGAAAATGTTTTTTGGACAGCCAAACTGTATTTCTCAACATATTTCTTAATTTTATGACATGGGATTTTCTGTGAGAAGCTATTACTAATGGAAAATTCTAAGCAAACCTTTATTCACATCCTTGATTATGATGACATAGCCAACTTCACTTTTTTATGGAATCAAAATGTTCATTTTCAAGATAAGAAAATAACAGCCTTCCTTTAAAATTTAAATTAAGTTCCATTTTTATTATTTTCAATTAGGCTTTACACCCCTATATATTCTTTTCCTGTGTACATAATATTTTTAGATTATAATTAAGTTCAGGAATAGTCATGCTCACTGATGAAGACCTCTTCATGTTAGGTGACATCGTTGATATTGCAGAATTTTATGTCAAATGGAAAATGTTAGTAAATGCTTCATTACAGAATTCACACCTCTGCTGTTGGGGTTAAACACAACCAAATTCTGCTGAGTTCTGAGTTTTTTATGGACAGAATGCAGCAGCTTTTGTGATGTCCTTGTATCACTTCCTGCCATTTCTCAAATACACTAATAGCCAATATAAAATAAGAGAGTGCTTCTTTCTTGTTCTTATTTTACCTCCAATCTGTATTTGAATTCATTGGGGTACTCTTTGATCAGTTGCCCAGCATTTTACAATAGCAACATCTGGGATTCTTTGATCTTGCCAAATTGTTTGTATTCTTTATAGCACTCGTTAAAGAAGTAATTAAAAAACAGAAGCAGACCTCACAACCCTTAAAAAAAAGTTATCCTTGAACAATAACAGAGGGAATTGTGCGTAACATCCTACCCTGATCAGGCTTGAAACAAGATTTCCCACCTCTTTTTATGAAGAAAGGTACCTCTGCTTTCCTTGCTTTATTAATGATGACATAGCCATGTCCAAAAGGCCCATGGTTGCTTCCAGCTCAACATTTGGAGGAACTGTGTTTTGAACAGGATTTTTCTCATTCTCATGAGCCAGGAGCCTCCATTCAGAATAATTAATCCCTATTTGGAAATCCTGTTTCACCTGGAAAAGGCCGGTCCTAGAAAACATGGCAGAAGTCTCAGGCTGAAAACTTGTGAACAGCAGAGCAGCAGCTGCAGTTTTAGGGTGCTGACTGGGCTGTGAGTGTCTCTTAAGCTGCAGTGGCAGCAGATTTGTCACTGGTTAGTACTGCTCATTCTCTGAATTCCCAAGGCACAGAGGAGAGCTCTTCCCATATCGATACCAGGGACATAATCTGTAGTCAGGGAGAACATATTGAATTGGAGACATCTCAGACTTTAGAGACAAGGCAGACTTACTTCAAAATATGCTCCATGTAGAGGATATGTATTTATTCATATAACTTACACATTCCCAAAATTCAGAGAAGTAATTTCTGCCATCGTACTTTGACAATTCCCTGTTTACTCATTACACATGCATAACTACCATCCCACTTGTATTTTCATTTTCTGTGGCCAAACACTGTCTGTTACAGTTTTATTCCTCTCTTCAGCAATGATGGACTTTACAGCTAAGAGGGAAATTAGCAGCAGCTACAAGATCATTCAGAAACTATGTAGAAGCCATTTTTATTTCTTAACTTAGTAACAGGAAAGATTTTTTTTCTCAATCCTCTTTCATTATTCTGATAGCAGTCAGAAACTCTTGTTCCTCTTAAACAGTTCAATCTTGGCTTGCTCATCATCCCATGCAAAAAACAAAAAAAAAAAAAAAAACCAAAAAAAAAAACCAAACAAAAAAAAAAAAAACCCCAAAAAACAAAAAAACCCTGCTCCTGACTAGGAGTTGGTGACTTAGAATAAAACAAAATGGAAAGCAGTATATAAAATTACATTGGAGTCTACAAGCTTAAGTTGTAGTGTGATTGGAACTGAAAGAAACATTCAAAGCTCTTTCTTTAAAATAAAAAAAAAAAGGATGATACCAGCAGCCAAATTTTATTATTTTTTTAAAAAGACAACTCTCAAAGCTTGCATGACTGCAAATTTTAATTATAATAAACCATGCAGTACTTTTATCTGGTACTTTTATGTGTCTCCTGAAACAAAAGTTGCTTCAAATTTAATACTGTATGAAAGCATGCCTGAGCAATCCCAGTAACATATTTGGGAAAGAAATATGGGAATTATAAAGAAAATCACAGTTACTGTGCATCACCAATGTTTGGGTGGCGGCCTGTGACACTAAAAACTGTCTGAGCATCTAGGAGGCTGCAAAAGCAAAAACTATTAATGACTGCAGAGGGCAAAGGAAGCAATGTCTGAAAGCTGTGAAGAAGCTTGCTGCTGTACAGCAGCATGTACTAGACTCTGCTGATGATTATTCTGCCTCATTATTTCTAGAGGGCCCCTTCTAAGATCATTCTTGTATTGCAGCAGGCTTTATGCAAACAGCAAAACAGAACAGCTTAAACAGCTCCTCATTTAAACAGATAGCAAAAGCAACAAATGTGATGATCTTGCCAAGTTCACAAAGCAGGCCAGGGCAGTGAGCAGATCCTCTCTTCTTTGACTTACAGCTGCCTTATTTTCTCTAGGCACAACATATCATTTGTTTGAGCATTTTTTGGAGTTGGGGCAGGATTTTTGTGGCTTTTTTTTCCCTCTTACTCACTTGTACACCTGTATCATCACCAGCAGTTTTGTTGGAAGGAGCATTGTCATTTACTGATCTTTTGAGTCATAGTACAAGCTGGCCTGTGAGAAGCAATCCATTGACTTTATTCTTCCTTGCTATAAAATAGATGAAATGAAGAAACATCAGAAGCCATGTTTAAATCCAGGACAACATCACAAAATATCCTGGGCTGTTTTCCATTATGAAGAAAACAACTGTTCTAGCACATCTTCAGAAAACATAAGCAGATCTGTGTTCAGCCACAGAGTTAATCTAAGCCAGAGGTTTCCCAGCCACCGTGTTTTGAACTTTCATAGCACCCTTGGTGAGATAGCACAAAGCACTCCTGGTAGAAACATCACCCACCCCTGGGATTTCCATGTGTTACCTTTTGCATGTGTGTCATGGAGTAACTCCATGCTTGGAATTGGCTGTCCTTCTGCAATAACTGCTTCTTACCTGTGTAGATGAATGCTACAGGAAAAAGACCTGCATTTTCAACTGAGGATGCAGGAACTGGGCTAAATGCTCAAATACCCTGAGACTTGTAAGAGTTGTAAGGTAACCTTTAGTGAGCAAGGTACAGGTGTTCCACATCATTTTCTGAGATCCCAGAGAAGAAGTTGAGACAGGGATGGGCAATGATAATGGACTTGACCTGGGCAAATGCAGGGCAGAAATCAGCAGTGACCAGGACATGCATCCATCCTTGCCCAAAGCCATCCCTCAACCCTGCAGCCTCACCTCACCTCTAGCAAATTAGTGAGAAAAGCAAAAGCACTGCAATTTCTCCACACAGTTATGCTCCACACAGGGAATGAAAAGTTCTGAAAGCCATTTTCTGGTTAGCTTCGATGATATGGGCCTCACATTTGCAGGTTGCCCATGTAAATGGCATGAAAATGCTATGATAGAGTTTTGGTTTGTTCTTTTTTACCAGATGTAATAAATACTTTATGTAAGTACACAACACACACACACAATCTCTCTTATTCATTCAAGTGAGTCCTTTAAAACACATATACACAAATTGGCATCACAGTCTTCATCATTTATATTTGGTGATATAGCAAGTATGAGGAAAGCAACTACAGCACCAAGTTGTTTTGATGCCACTGTTTGTAAAAGATTATTTATACTGGAAAAAATAGTTGTTTTTTTTTTTTTTTTCATTTTCCAACAACACAATTTTTCAGTTCTTGCCAGTTGTGATCTAATTTGGCAGGGTGTTTTTTTTTTTTTTAATTTTTTGGTTGTTTGAGTGGTTAGTTTGGGGCTTTTTTTTTTGTATTTTGGAATCATCAAGATATTAAAGATTGATTCTAACAGCATATCTTTTTGGACTGAGCCATGCCAGCTGGGGAAAATTACAAACCACTTTCATGTCGCAGCATATTTTGGATGTGACAATGTCAGAAGTGTCAGCACATTCTGCTGATAATAAGCAAGTGTAATAAAAGTTAATGTTTCTGCCTAGGCATGTCCATTGTTCAGAGCCTTGCATTTACTCATTACAAGCACAACAACATTTCTGAAACCTGTAATTCCTGAGCTGCAATGTGCTGAAAAAACACTTTTTTGGTAGTTAGCCTGTCTTGCATCATACATGCTGTACTTGAAATTAAATCTACCTTTTCATAATTTTCCTTCATTCACTACTTCTTCTTCTCCTGCTGATAACATTTAGCTCTTCTTGCACCTCTGTTGATCCATCCTTTTCCAACCTTTTCCAAAATGCTGGAATGGCATCTCAGCAGCCTGCTGTTTTCTTGTTCTTTGAAATCAGCAGTGACAAAAATGAAACTTACTTCAAGAGTGGCAGGAACTGAAAAGTAATTACTTGTGCACAAAATCAAATTAAATATTATTTTTCATTTCAGAAGTTTAATTTCATGCTGTTTGCTGCCTTTTTTTTTTCACTGATGAATGACTATAGATTAATTTTTTCAGTAGTCAGCTACCTTTAATTTTAGATAGATGTTGACTGGTTAAAAAGGGAGTTAATGAAAAACTTATTTAGGAATAAAACTCTAGCATGACATAATAGTTGATAACACTAACTAAAAGTCTCTCCATAGCCAATGCAGCTCATCTGTGCAATCAGACTGTAGCAATCCATAGTAACTCAGTTTGTCTTTCACAAGACCCAAGCAATATATGATGGCAAAGCACATTCATTATCAATCAAGGGTGAAGAAATAAAGGCTGAGGCACGGGAAGCCAGGTTTCTGAGTCATGTCAGCAAGACAATTTAATTAAGAATGGAGCATAAATTAAGACCAAGGCACCTAAAAGATGAGAATTCAGCTCAGGCTAAGAGCATCAGACTGATGTTTCCTGCTATACTTTAATACCCTATTCTCCCTTGGTGGCTGCTCTCATTATTGGAGTACAGATGGTGAAAACACATACTGTTCAAATTTACTATGCTCATTCTCAAGGATGTTAGTTAAGAAAATAGTGTTACTCTAAACATTATAGCTCCATTTATGCTCTTTTTGTTTTTTTTTTCACTTTTCAACACTAAAATAAATAAACCTGCATATGCAGTTACCAAAATGTTCCGTGTGCTTTCTAGTGATGGGAAGTACATGATGGCTGTTTTGCAGACACTGCAGTCCATTACAGAACAAGATAATTAAAATTACAAACTTTAAAAACACATGTAATTTCCTCAATGATTCTTAATGCCCTCTCTTGAGTCATTACAGTAATTGTGTAAATATGTTATTATAGAGTTATGAGATGGGATCTTTCCTCGATCATCTCAAATTATTCTTCACTAAGTCAAGTTTGCTGTCACAAGGTTTGCTCACTGAAAATGCCTGGTCACTTGCTGATTTCACAGATAATAACAGCTACAAGACATTTGTAGTCCAAGTTAACAGTAGAAGTACAATATCTATTAATCATTTAGGAGATGGATAAGTGCTGTATTAATAAATATTGCAGATACTGTTAAATCATAGATCTAAAAAGACAACCTGAATAGTAAAACACAGCTATATCTTGAATTATATATCTGTTTCTTTTTATACAAGAAACTAGAAAAGCAGTTGGACACAAGTTAAAATTACAGCCCATAATAATAATGACCAAAGGAGCTGAACCTGGGGTTTTCAGTTAGCACTTAACATAGCATGGACAGATATTCTTATGTGCTTATCATCACCAGAAAGCACTGTTTGTATTTAAAGACAACAAATAAATAACACAATAAATAGTGCTAAATAATAAAAAACTATTGAAGGCATGTGAATTTGATAATTATAATAAACTTTTGGTAAGTCTGTGTTTTACTGTGTAGCAGTAAAGTTTTTAACTCACATTTCCTCATGCTGAACTCACTGCCTCATTCCCTCCCTGATTTGTGGGGTTGTCTGTGTGCATGAACATTCATATGCCCCAATCCCTTTCTTCTGTTACCTATGCCTCAGGCCCATCTCCTGTAAATTGATAAGCTATTAATTGGAAAGTGCTAACTTAATTTTTATTTCAACTGTAGTCTTTCTACACTAAATACTGGCAGGTGTTTGGCATTAGTTCAGCTTTTTCCTTTCCCTTCAGAATTTTCACCATTTTTCCTCCTAAAACTGAATAAGGTGATGAGATTTTTTAATCAGAAATCACCTAGTGTTCTCTTCATTTGTTCTTATCATGCAATGTCGGATTTATATATCTGCTATCTTTATTTTTTTTTTTTTTTTGCAGTGTTTTGCAATCTATAACTGCTTTGTAGAGGCTTGCTGATTAAAATGATAAAAGTTCAAAAAACACAAGTAATTAGACCTGATTTCTCACTCAGCCCTATCCGTCAACCCTTGGTATCAGTGTAAGAACACTGAAATCCTGTCCTGGGCACAAAACTGAGGGGTTGCAGAAACCTGATGTTTCACACCTCATTCTGAATGAGGATCAGTTTAGCTGTTCCATTCTCTCTGCAGACAGTCTCTAAACACAAGGGTGGGTCCATCTAAGTCCACTACTGTGAACCTGGCAGTGGGAAGTAAGAGCACAGAACAGAGTAAACCTGTGCCACACTTCAGTCATGAACTCTTGCAGCTCAGGGACAAGCCAGTTGTGCTTCCTTATGGTGATCATCACCTCACTGCTGAGAACTTTTTTCAAAGGTGCCTTTAGTACACAAACCTTTCTGACACGCAAAATATCCTGGAAAAGTTGTTCCATAGTTTACCTATGCGCAGCCTGGAAACTTCTTTTGTCCTTAGTGGACCTCCAATGTAGTTCAGTTTGATTTTCCAGTTTCAGCAGTAAAAAATCAGTTTGCAATGCACAGCAGTGGTATGGCTGCCATTCTCCTAGTCAGCCATGTTTCATGAATCTCCTTCATATCCCCTAAAAACAATATGTCTCCAAATGATAATGGAATTCTGATTCACTTGGGCTACATGGTAAACCATCTCAGTATTGGCAAATGTATGTAAATCAAACAATTTCAGGAGTGCTGACTCACAGACATTACACATCATATTATGTCATCAGTATCAGCACCAGATTTTCCATTGCTTCCCACATCCTCCTGTAATGGGCACTCTCTTCACTTGGAAAAGCAAGAAAGATGAGCTGCCAAATTATATTTGCAACCCTTACCACAGTTTATGGAGACCTCCACAGATTCTCCTTCAGATCACCATGCTTTGTAGAGAGACTTCAGCTTTATCACCCAAATAACCCTGAAGACTGGTGGTTTTGATAAATTAAAGTTTTGCTCTGTATTATCAGTGACTTGTGTCCTTCCTTTCTCAGTCTCATGAGCAGCAGCTGAAAGAAAAGAGATCACTGAAGCCCTTTAATTACAGATCCGGAACTGCACTGCTTTCATGCTCCCAAAATAGCAAAGCTTACATAAAAACATTAGCAGCATGAAAATGCAGAATATTGGGAACTGCTAGCACCACAAAGATTCAGTAAAGGTAAACAAAAACTGCATTTAGACAACTTCTGATGCAGACAATTCTGTAGTTAACAAGAGAAACAATCCCTCTCTTCATGGTAATGTTTCCCCCAAATCAAGCCTTTCGGGAACAAGCCATCTTCTTTTAAACCGTGGATTATTGTTCCTTGCATTGTACTAGTGCTGCTCATTGTGCCAAAATAAAACACAGCTCCCATGGAAACCCAGAGAATCAGAAGTCTTTGCTAAGTCACACCTCAGCAATGACAGACTTTAAAGAACCCGAGCAACAACAGCAACTGCAAAGCCTAAAGCAGAAATAGGTTCTTTTAATTTTCTGCTCAGGTCAAAGTAACTTAAACTCTCAAATGGTGCAGTGTAGTAAAAGATGTCATCAAACTAATGGAAATCAGGTAGGTTCTTCTGTAATGAAACTGAACAGAAATTGAAATAAATAAATGTTGGGTATTATTTTTTATAAAATGAATACATACTAGATGAATTTTCCTTCTAATCTGGCTAAACGAACAAAATTTAACTTTGGCATATATGAAGAGCAGATCAAAACAGAGGATTTAGGAGTAGAGGCACTTTACTTCATGATTAACTTTTGAGCCTCTGTCTTGGCGTAGTGCTAGTAGGGACTCTGCTGTAGTCATTACCATTGTAAAAGAACAAATGGAACTCCTGGACACTGGTAATTAGAAATCCTATGGCACTTATTAGAAGTGTAAGACGATTACATCAGAGCTGTATTCAAATTCCAATCTTGGTGATTATCGTCAGCTCAGTTTTGACCTTTTCCTGTTTCAGCGGGCTGTCAAGTTTCTCATTTAACCTCCTAAAGACTAGCAGGTTCTGCTTTTAACTGTTGCCATCCTGTCACCGGTGCATGCAAGAACATGCAAAAAATGCTGCATTTTTTAGTAGGAAGGTTGGGTCAGTATTTTCAGTCTTCACTTTTTGGCAGCTTGCTTTGGGATTCTCCTCTGAAGAGGTACTGATTTAACCCTGAGAACCTGGTTGCCGGCTCACTGTCCCTAAACCCAGCAGCACTGCTCCTTGTGCCTGCAGCACAGCGGTGCAGCCTCCTCCTGTCCCAGTGTGCAGCTGCAGAGGGGGCAGGCACTGCTCAGCCATTCCTCAGTGCCCGAGGCCGTGGCTCCCTGCATCCCGTGTGACTCAGAGCTGCCATCTGATATCAGACACATCCACGGCATCTGACTGCAGCTGTGCCCCTCCACACGGGCTGTGTGCTGTCCCCTTATGGTTATGTGGCATTCCCCTGCCACTGCCGCAGCACTGAGTCCACCCCTGGGTGTGTTTGGTAGTGTCAGTTACCTTTTACAGGCACACAGGAAACATCCCAGACATCCCAGCAGATGAGAACCCTTCATCAGCTGAGTGAAGATAAACCCCAGCCCTTCCCTGGGCACTGAATGCAGCTGGCAGTGACTGTCACTCTCTGCTCAGAGGATGAGGAGTCTGGTCCTGGAATTGACTTGTTCAAGTAACCATGAGCTGCTAAAGATGGGATCAGAAATTACAATTCAAAAGAGTCAGACCACAATGAAATGTACTGCTGGTGTTTTACATGTGAACACACAAAACACATAATACACAGTTTGTAATACACATCATCATTCTCAATATAAAAAATTCACCTAGCTGCATTTTCAGGTTTTGGGTGTTGCAGACTTCTGTCATCATCTCAAGAAGAGAGTTTCTGTATTTTGTTGAAATGGAAGAACCTGAAGGCACTTTTCCTTATATAGAGAATTGCAATACTGAGTGTAGAGCTAGGGGAGAGCCTTCAAGTTGCTGCATCTCTGCTTCAAGCTGAGAGAGCCAAACTACATCTGACTCATTGCAGATGATGAGGAAAGAAAACTTTAGTGCTGTATCTCAGTTTCTTCAGAGAGACACATCTGCTTCAGAGAATCAGTTAAAAATTGAGGCTTATACAGTGAGAAAACAATTGTCTTCTCCCCCCAAGGGAACAAGAAGCTCATCTATCTTTTCTCTCAAGATGCTGTTGTTTTTTCAAGGAGTCTCCTTCATTCTTCAGCATCTGCTCTATTCCTGCCTGTGGAAGAAATTTCCTGGGATTTATACGGAAGTGAGGAGCTCTGTATTGTGAGTACAAACACATATGATATTCCATCCACACTTCCCCATAAACTGCTGGTTTTCATTCTTAGGCTATTAAATACTATTCCAGACCAAATAAGAAAATATCAAAGGTGTGAAGGACACATGAGCTAATTAAAGAGCTAAAATAACATTAGCTTGATTCTGCCTGGGTTACCTTTGAGACCATCATCCAGTATGATCTTTCTACCCTCTTGTGAAGGTTTTACTGAAAGGAAAAACTCTAGGTGTCTTAATGTGCTTCGATTTGTACATAATATATTTTTTCCTGTAAGAAATGCTTTATCAAACATGAGTAATAAGGTTTAATGGAGAAAAAAGTGGATGAACTATAATAGTCTGTGATGCAGAGGAGAAAAGTTCTTGCATCTCATATGTACTCTATACCTCAAGCAAACAGTGAGGACCCTCTGTTCAGCTTACCTGGAAGGTACAGTTCCACTTCTGACCAGACCTCACACTAACAAGCAACCTGGCCACAGGCAGGGAACCATTCAAGTGTATTTCATGACAGAAATATTCCCATTTAAGGAGCAAAAGGAACATGTGGCCTCCCTGAATGATGACCGGGGAAGGAACACCCAGAACTTATCTGTCTGATCAGAGCCTAAGCCTAAATGATGCTTTAAAGGTACCAGCAGGACATGTGGGAGGGCTGCCTGGGTCAGGGAAGGAGCCAGCTTCATAGAATAGAATCATTCAGGTTGGAAAAATCCTCGAGTCCAAACTATGTGCCACACCTACAGGTCTCTTAAATACCTCCAGGGATGGTGATTCCACCATTTCCCTAGGCAGGATGTTCCAGTGTTTGATAACACTTTCAGTGAAGAAATTTCTCCAATCATCCAATCTGACCCTCCCTTGGCACAACTTGAGGCTATGTCCTATTTTCTCACCACTTGTTACCTGGGAGAAGAGACTGACCCCCACCTTGCCACAGCCTCTTCACAAGGAGCAGCAGAGAGCAATGAGGTCCCTCTGAGCCTCTTTTTCTCTGGAGGATAAACACCCTCAGCTCCCTCAGCTGCTCCTCATCACACTCGTGCTCCAGCCCCTCAATGCCTTTCTTGTAGTAAGAAGCCCAAAATCAAACACAGGATCTGAGGTGGGGCCTCACCAGTGCCAGTGTGATGATCACTGCCCTGGTCCTGCTGGTCACACTGCTGCTGCTAAGCCCAGGATGCCACTGGCCTTGGCCACCTGGGTCCTGTCAGCTCCTGTTCAGCTGTCAGGTGACCAATACCTGTCAAAGAGCCACATCATAGATATTTGAGGATTTTGTTTTAATTCCATTTGGATGACCCAGAGAAATAAGACCTGTATTTCTCTCATCATTTGGTGAACATTTTAACTTGGGTATTACAGGATAAAGGGGAGGGCAGTATTACTGGTCAGTCTGGAAGCAGCACAGCTTGAAGCCTGCCTTATACAAACAAGAAATATTTTTCAGCAAATGCAACATGACTCATAAACCTCAGTGAATGTCCTGTGTCACACAGAACAATGCCAGCCCACTATGGGGCAAACAGTGCACCTCTGAGGAGAGGAGGAAGGAGTTCATCCTTTAATTGTCTGGATGTTATTTGGTTTTAAGCAGTTAGACTGTGCACAGCTCTGGCTGTACTTTGTACCCAACAGCACTGGGTGATGAATATCAGGGATATATGAGCTGCATGCTATTCTTTAATTTCTTCAACTGAAGAATAATGGTACTAACTTGTTTTGGGAGCAGCAATTTAGATGAATTATACATATTTATAGAATTAGCTATTGTATTATTTAAACACAGACACCTGTAGATGCATTAGTGAGTGAAGATTAAATGTAAAAAGGAATGATCTATTTTACAGCACTGCACCTCTCTGCAGTATACTTTTAGATACTGCTTTGGTAATTAAAAACTTTATGAGCAGTTCATTGTAGGATAGTAAAAATGTGTTAAAATCCATTAGCACAGATTGAATATATTCGTGAAATGCTTCTTTGGTACAATAATGAAATTCAATTCACTTTTACCCCCCTCTTTTAGTAAGAAATTATTCCATTGGAAAGACAGAATAGATAGAGTAAATTGTGAGTAAAATGCAGTATAAATGAAAACAGTTATTTTAAACCAAGTCATGCAAGCTTTTTATTTATGCAGCAACTTTCATCTAATAAAAAAGTCTTTTCCATTCTTAACTCTTAGGGAAAAATTCCAGCAACATAGCAGATAAGAGCAAGATAAACTTGCACTCCCACAGAAGTTACTGGGAAGCAGCTATTGTGAATCCTACTACTACTGAAAAATTTTCATATTGGGAAATAAGAAATCTACACAATAGAATTTGATGACTTCTTTTTATGTCATTTATTTTTTTTCATTGCTGATTTCATGTGCATTTTATAAGTCTGCTTCTTTTTCTCTTGCCTGTGAACAGGCCAGAACAGACAGATAAAAAAGTGCTCCCAGGAGAGGGATTCTAAAAGTGAAATATGGTGGTTCCCAGCAGCAACACAGAAATACACACCTAGAAAGGAGAGAAGGCCACTGTAATGCAGACATTATTAATTGAACTCTGGAAAGTTTCCCCAGATTTTAATAAGTCCTTTTAGAACCAGTGTCAATTGCTGATACATCAGAACAAAAAGATAGGCAAAAATTAGCCATGGAAACCAATTACAAAATCCTAAATGTTTTGTTTTCCTCAGAACTCAGAATCACATGTGTGAATATATGTAGAATATATGCAAAGATTAACTTTTCAAATCTTCCCCTGTAACCTGCAATGTCATATTTGTGTTTCATTGTATGCTACATACCCATGAATATGAAAATTAGAAGCTCAAAGGTCAACTAATATATCATGGGTATTTGGTATGAGATATTTAAAACTAAATGAGCACACACCAACACTACTATAAATACAAAGTTATTATTAAGGTCAAGTATAATTGATGTGAAATCCAGGTGAAAAAAGGAATAGTTGCCTTCCCCTTTGCTGAGGGCATAGCTAGCTTTTCCTTTTAAAATAACACTAATAAATGATGTGATTTTGTTTTACTTCCTAGACTCCTTTCTGTCTTCAAATTAGTTTTGCCAAATTAGTTTTGAGGGATTCCACAACTTTACATTGATTTGTGTGGTGCTACATTAATGTGTAGCCTTACTTCCCAGTGTTTCTGAAAGGTTTCTTCTCTCCCAGCCATGATGTCTTTATTAGCTGAGGTGGATCATCTGGGTCTGGATTAATTTTGTTGTGTCTGGCAGAGCTGATGGATCAGTCCCTCTGAAGACAACACACAAAGTTGCAGCTGTAAAGTGTGGCTAAACCTGTGTGGGGATTTGCTACCTCAGGTCTGGCTGTCCTGTGTCTTTCTTTCAGTGATGCCAAATGTATTATTTATTGTTTTGCAACATCCAGCATTATTTGCTCATGGATTGTAGCAGATTCCTGGGGAAAGTGTGTCATATGCTTATTATAGAGGAAAAAACTTGAAAACAGAATTGTAGGTTGAGGATAAATTGGTATTATTGTATCTAAAAGTGACCCTTCTTGTGGATAAGTTTGATTTCCTGTGTATGGACATTGTTTGGAAAGTGAGAGGCCACCTCCAGTTTTGGGAGCTCATCTGGGGCTGTTCTGGGAAGGGATGATCCCAGAGGGGTTCAGCCCACCAGCCCCACAGCACTGCCATGTGAGCAACCTCTTCTTTGCTTCAGACGACAGAAATTGTCCCCCATTCCCTGATCCTGCTGCTTGCACTGGCCAGTAACAGGCAGGTCCTTGTTTGGACATTAACAGATGTGTTCTGACAGCATCAACAGACCAGGAATTCGTCCACATTGTACAGAAGAGAATTTGCCATCTCCTTAGAGCAATAGACAGACTGAAGCAATCTAAACTCCAGTGCATTACAAGAGTCTCTGGAACAGTGCAGACATTAAACAGAAAGAAGATTTAAAGCCAGGGGTTCCCAGGTGCTCACTGCTGTTTGGTAGCTATCTGCAGATTAACATGGGTAAGAATTGTTAACAAGATGAACACTTTGGACAAATTCCCACAAGTGGTGCAGCTGCATTAATAATCACAGGGAAACAGTTGTGCACAGGAACATAGAATTAACTTTCATTTAAAGCTGCAGAACAGGGTGCAGGTATGTACTACACAGCTATTTCTGGACACTGCTCTTCTGTTTCTGGCTAGCAGCTTAGAGAATAACCCCAGAGACAGAACAAACACTTTTTCACATTTCATCACAACTCAGAAAACTTCCTTGTGTCAATTTGAACATTGCATTCTCCACACAATAAAATTGCTCTAGATTAAGCAAATACTAATTTAAAATATATTTGGGAGGAAATAAAAAAAGCTCAATTCTTCCCTGTATTATCTTCATTGAAGTCAAGCAGTTGTATAGAAAAATAAATAGGGTTGAACATCACGTGAACTGCTTCCAGTCACATTTTCTGTGTCAGAAGCAGAGATTTAATTAAATTAATTCACTTTTCTAAAAGAAATAAACAGTAGATGCCATATTTCCTAGTCGATTATATATGAAGCCAAAAGTGAGATGCCCCTGGGATTTGTTTCAAGACACTCACCAAACTTTATTTGTTGCCCAAAACAGAAGGAATATGTAAATCACTTTTTGCTTTGCATAAAATTATAAAAGGCAGAATTAGCCCACTGAGTTCTGAATTCTCATCAGGAATACTGAGATATCTCAGAACAGATAAAATTAAATTTGCTGTAAGAGAGTTGTCAAAAGTGAACAGTGCTGTGCAGCACTGAGACTTAGCTTTTCATTATTAAAAATATGCAATATAGATCTCCCTTTTTTTGGACAGCAGAGTAGCAGACTATCCATGAATTGATATTTGTTATTCATGAGAATTTGCTGAATATACAGGCCAAACAATTCATTAGTTCCTCATATTCATTGTGTTCATTCTTTCCTATTAGCATTTTTTGGTTGCCCAAAAGCTTTTCTTTCTTTCTTTCTTGATGATATATTTGTCAGAGATAACTCATGCAGTCCTAGTAGGAGCCTCTGGTGGCTAAACATCAGACTGAAATTGAATTTAGAAAGATTATGTCTTGGTTTTTAGCCTGTTGACAGAGAACATTGGGGATGTGTGGAATAATTTTAAAGGTTTTGAAAGTTAACCAAGGAGAAAAGTGAATCTATTTTTTTTTTAATTTTAGATTTGCCGTTATAAAATTCTTATGGATTCAAACATTTTGTTTATTTTCTAAGGGAAGAAAACCTATGGCCACACATATAGCAACCTAATATATAATCAACAGAAATATGTTACTTAATTCACAGAAATATTGAAAATATAGTTATAAATTTGATTCACTTTGCTAGTTTAATTTCGTCTCACTAATAGCTACATCATATTTTAATTTATTTTAACATTTATTAGAAATTACTTCTTGCCTGCCTATTACACTTAGAATATATTTGCAAGATATTCTAATTTATTCACATGAAAATTGCTTCTTTTAGAAGGCCTTTCCCTTTGCATTGTGTCTGACCCTGATGCTTACCATAATTTCTCAGCATAAGTTGATAACTTTTACTTGTTCCTTTACAAAAGCAGTCAGTCATGTGGATAATAGCAATGAAAGGTACTGTAGTAAGTCATTGTCATTAAGTATACCAAAAGGTTTTCATTAAAAAAATGTTTATTGTATTGTTTGAACAAAAGAAAAGCATGCAAGGATCAGTAAAACACTAAATAGAGTTGATTTACCACTGGAAAACTGTGATACGGAAGAGTGAATTTCACACCCAACTCTTACCCCACACTTTCTTCCAAGGTTTCAGCAATAATTAGTTAAAGATGCCTAAAGAAATTAACATTGTTATTAATGGATGGAAATTTTACAGATTACAAGTCACTGGATTTCTACACTAAGGCATTGTTCCTGGTAGGGCCATTGTAAGCTGACTTAGAAAATGTTCATTTAGAAACATTTTTCTGTGGAACAAAAACTACCACTCCTGAAAACATCCATAAGTTACAAGAATGCAACTTTTTATATCTAAAGAAAACATGCAATGCCACAGATGTAAACACCTGCTCATTAAGTTTTCCTGTTGTACCCTAACCAAGGAGAAAAGGAAGAAGACAAGATGAATAGAAGAGGAGGTGTGGAGCATTGCAGGAATACATCCTGGCTCTGTAAGACATCTTGTACAGACAGAACTCAATTAAATAGGACCTGCAAGAAATCTCTTACTGGTCTTGATAACCAAACTGCATGGGACTAATACCTGCAACTAAAATTTTAGATATAGAAATAAAGTGTTGCTCAGTGTTAAAGCTATTCAGCAGCTGAGACCAGAGAATCCTCTGATTATGCAAGGAAAAACTCCCATAACTCCCATATCCCTGTACATGGCTTGAAAAGTCATGAAACTTCAAATGTTAAAAACAGGTTTGTTTTTATATTTAAAATTTTTAAAAATTTTTCTTCAACCTTTGTATCTATTAACTCATAAAACTTAAATGCTGTTTGTGAAGACCTACATCTTTGGGCAGACAAAAGATTAATTGCTCCTGTTTTATTTGGGAAAGGACTTCACTGTCTTCTCATCCAGCCAAGAGGAGGCTCAGTCAAACATTAAAATGAAAAACATTTACAAAGCTCATATTTACCATCTTTTTAAAAAATCTGATACTGCCATGTCTCTTTTCTTTTTTTTTTTTTCTGAAAGCTTTTTTCAAGAGTCTTAGACACCTAAGCACAGCAATATTTTTGAAGCACTTGTAAAGCTCAGTGACCTTTCCCAGCATACCATAAAGAAACTTGGTGAGATGCACGGAAGAGTTTATTTTTTCTCCCTCCTGCTTCTTTTTCATGCACCTAAGCAAATCTTCCAGGAGGTTATTGTGAATATTTAAGTGTCTGAAGTACCACAGTCACACCTCCATATGAAATGGGAACAATTACACTGCCAAATCAGTTCTGCCACACACAGCATAAGGGACAAGTGTGAGCTCCATGTTCTGCAGTAAGCAGTGCTGGAGCAGACTGAGTTTACCAAAATAAAAATATCATTTAAGGATGCAGAACCAGCTGTTGTTTTAGGAATTATCAAAACAGCGCAGAGAGTGGCAAAAATGGTCTTTCAATGTCCAACTCCAATCTTAGCAGACATGTTTAAAATATGTCTTTAGCACTTCTCCCCTCAGCAGCCATGGCTATTCTGTTGTGTAATCCCCAAAGTCAAGGCACTGCTTTCTACTGACATAATTAATGTGACACAGCAAAGGTAAGAAATGTTTCCTAGAAGGTAAAAAGATGCATTCTGCAAAAAGTGACAGAGATTTCATTTTTAAATGCTTTTATCAAGTGAATCATTGGGGCAGGACAAATACAAATGTAGTTGGTTCTACATAATGGGCCAGACTTTATCTGGTTGCCACAAGTGGGTTTTCCTTTTTTTTTACAGAAAAAAAAACTTCTCTAATGCCAGGCTGGCTTTGTTACAGCAGCTGTTTTCCCTAAAGGAACTTCTGTGTTACTGAACCTGGTGTGGTTAAAATGTGCCTGCTGCCAGCACTCCAGGAAAAAGACAAGTCACTGGGGGACACTTCAGCTGAGTTGCCTCTTATCTGTCCAAGCTGTATTCAGTGGTGTGCCTCCTGGTGTTCCTTATGCTCACAACTCATTGCGTAAAAAAGTATGAAAGAGCTTTATTTTTTCTTTTTTTTTTCTTTTTTTTTTGACTTTTGCTGATTTTGTGTGTCTTGGATATCAGATTTTGACTGTTGTTTCATTTCAGCCCTTCAGCACCCTGAACATCCAGAAGATTTGTCCTGGCATCTTCTCTCCCTGTATTGAGTTTCAGACCATTGTACTTCCAGAGATCCCAATATTCCTCAGTCTTTTCAGCTGTGGGAGTCTGTATCTTCTTCCTCTTGGGGATGTGTTGTGTCACCTGTCCTCATAATTTCTTGAAGTAATGCCAGGACACCAATAGCACAGTACTAGTGGTAGCAAGTAATTCTTCCTCATGAAAAGATACAGAGAAATAGGGAGGAGGGCAACAAGCTTATGATTGGAGAAATTATTCTTGAAAATTCAGGCTTGGAAATCAGATGAAATGAATAATTAAGTTGAATATTTGAAAATCTGCTTAAACTGTTCATAACTGTGTCAAATTGTTCATGACCAATTTGGAAAAAAAAAAAAAAAGCTTATGATCTCTCTGTCCTTATGCTACTGGTGAAATTTGTTCTAAGCATGGTTTGGACCCCTGAAAATACCCTACAAACAGCCCTGAACTGTCAGGAAATAAAACAGTGTTTAATGTTTTTAGCCTCTCTATAGCAAACCTTGAGTAAATAGAAATAAACAAAAACAACAAAGTCAAATCTCATTATTGCAGCAAGTAAATTTCACTATGCTTCTTCTGTACAATGTGATGAAACTTTTTCCTTTCATCTTGCAGAAATTACTTGCTAGAACACACTCTTTGATGAGAGCAGAGGATCATTTGGGAAATAAGAAACCCTCTACCTCTCATAAATTTCGCAAATTGCTTTCAAAAAGAAAAAAAATAAAATTATTAAAACACAGACTTCGAAGACTAATGGCATACAAGTCCCATTTGCAGGTTCCTTTTTTAAAGCAAAAATTGATTTACTCATTACAAGCAGTAAATGATGCAAAACTGCCTACATATCACTGTAAGTTACCTTAGATACAAATCCTTTTTATTTTTCTGTACTATGACATAGTAGACTCAAGATAATGCTAGCCAAGCCTGTGCCACTCTAATAATAGAAAGTGAACACTGGACAAGGATATTCTTGCAGTGTGAAGTATTCTTAAAATAAGAAACATTCATATTAAGGATGTATTATTCCTTCCTCCAAGCATCCAGTTAAGCAGCTGCATGCAAACCTTGAATCAATTTTTGTAACAAAGGTGAGGATGCAGAAAAAGGAAAATGAAGTAAGTAGTCAATAAGAGGTAAGAAGCAACCTTGAAGTGACATAAAAAGCCAAAAGGATGTTAGAATTCAAAACAAAGCCAGATGTCCTCTCCAATGTGTAAGTGAAAGGGATATTTGATCCTTTGTACATCCTTGAAGTGCTGTGGCTGAAGGTATTGCTTTGCACTGTAATGCTTGCTTTGTTCAAAGTGCTGTGTAAACATTAGCTAATGAAATCTCACAGTATCTCTGCATTATATACGGGTTTTCTTGTCCAAGGACACACTCCAAGACATGTATGGTGCTGGAATCCTCATTTTCTAGCCCATTCACCTTACAGTGGTTTTTAGCCTACCTCAAGTACAGATCAAGAATGCCAGAACTGTCAATAAACCACAGGTGGCAGAAAGAAATGTTTTATTGAAAGTATTATACAATATTTAAAATTGTTTTTTGCTATAATATGGGAGGGTTTGATCCATCAAAAAACCATTGTTTTCTTTCTTCACAGCAACACATGCAAAATCAGAAATGCAGGATGATAAATCAGATGCATTGTTTTTATGACATTATTGATGTTTAAATATTCTGCATGACTCTACAGAGAAATCTGCTTCAGTCTAATTCTCAGAGAAGACTTCACGCAGGAAAAGTCTAAATATATCAGCCTAAGTTGATTTGATTGCACAGAGTATGAACTCAAGTGTGAAACTGGATACACAAATGCTGAAAATCAAAGTTCCAGACTCTGCAAGGAAGCAGCTCAGAACACAGCCTGGTTTTGTAAAGTTTCTGTGTATAGTTCAGTGAACTTGGTTTTTCTAGCAAGGTTAAAGGCAGGGAAGTGGGCCTGAATGATAAATTCACTTTGCAGAACTTAGGTAGCTCAGTGTGCCAAGGCATGGCTAATCCTGAGAAAGACTACAAAAATTATTCCTCTCTTTCTTGATCCCTATTATATGAATATTTCTGATGTTCAAATATTGCTATATTGAAAAGAATTGCTGTGTTTGCTGTATTTGTCAGATAATGATATCTTTTGACTTAGATGCAGGTGGCCTCAGGCTTTATTAGGCAAATCTATAGGTATTTGTAGGATGTGAGGGTGTAGGTTAATTCTTCGTGTTAAAGCATTGCAGCATCAGTTTTGTCTCATCTCATCTGAGTTTCTTTCATGGAGAGGGTTTTCTATAATGACAATCCTCATGATTACCTGTGGTGAATCACCAGGTAGGCACCACTCTTGTGGCCACTTGTTGGAGGTAAAAGGCCACTTCCTCACTCTAGAGAAACCCTCACACTGCCTGGTCCCCTCACAGTGTCATTCCAGGGCAGAAACAGAATAAATCCCAGCCTTTTATGTGAGGTTGTGCATACAAGTACATGGAAGAGAAAGAGACATATATATTGATATACATAAATACATGCACTCTCGCTTCCAAACAAGAATTCATTGTTAACAGATAGTGAAGTACTCTGCAGCATGCTAGATTCGAAAATCCAGCTTTTAAAAACTAGGAGAGAGAGGCTCTTGTGGGATTTTCTGAGAGAAACATCATTAAAGGCTAATAGGAAGTTAGACCTCCAGTCCTCAAAGAGAAAAGAAATTGGAATTTCAGCATTGAAAATCGTCAAGAGAGAAAAAAGTAGATTTAAAAAAATAGAAAAAATATAAAACATTAAGCCTTTTCTCAGTGCTCATCTAAGCTACTGCATACAAAGCACACGGAATATAGGTCAGAGTTCCTCAACATTTTGCTATTTTCTTCATAGTACTATTTTGTTACTTTCATTGTTACATTTCCTTTCATCTGATTTTTTTTCCAAGTAGGACTCTTAGGAGATAAAATTGCACATTGTGGTGGGTTGACCAAAACTTCTCACTCCTCTCCACAGCTGGACAGGGAGAGAAAATACGCTGAAAGAATTGTGGTTTGAGACAAGGACAAGGAGAGATCACTCACCAGTTACCATCACAGGCAAAACAGGGAATTTAATTCAACGCATTGAATGAGGGACTCAGGAAAATTAATTCAATTTATTACTAATCAAATCAAAGCAGGCTTATAAGAATAAAAAAAAATCTTAAAACATCTTCTCCATACTATTCTCTTCACCCTGGACTCAGGTTCACTTCCTGAATTCTCTACCTCTTCCTCCTCAGCAAAGTGCAAGCAAATGGGAAATGGAGGCTGCAGTCAGTTCATCACACGTGGTCTCTGCTGCTCCTTACTCCTCAGAGGGGGGACTCCTCACACAGTTCCTCTGCTCCAGCATGGGCTTCCCCCACAGGAGATAATCCTCCACCAGCCTCCCCAGCTTGAGTCCTTCCCATGGGCTGCAGTTCCTCAGAAACTGTTCCAGCACGGGTCCCTCCCATGAAGGTGTAAGTCCTTCAAGAATAAATTGCTCCAGAGTGGGTCCTCTGCAGGGTCACAAGTCCTGCCAGCAAACTTGCTCCAACATGGACTTCCCATGGGGTCACAGCATCCTTCATGCTCCCCCCCCGCTCCTCCATGGCGTCCTAGGTTGCAATATAAGATGTGCCCAAAGTCTGTATTGTATCACCATCTCCATGAGCTCTTCAAACCAGGTGGGGCAGTGTTTTCCTGTCTCCTCCCTCTGGACTATCTCCTGTTAATGGCCCATCAATGTCCTGCCCATGGCTCACAGGTAACTCCCTTTGGGAGCTTTCTCTGCTTAATGGGAAATCAAGGACCCATTGTATGACTCATAGAATGACATCAGCCCATTGTGAGATGCTCTGCCCATGGGGAGGAGCCAAGCATTCCCACCTGGATATAATCTGGGGATTGGGGCAGCATAGGCCCTCACTGGCGGGATTCCCAGAGGACAGGAGCTGCCAGATCTTTCTATGGGCTCACTGCTTCAACAAGACCAATTCATCTGGACGGGTACCACCACCCTAACCAACAGGGTGTCAGGCTGCATTTGGACTCTGTCAGGGGTCTTTTTTACTATTGCATTTATTGAATTGTTTTCCTTTTAAATTGTATTTCTGACTTGGAGTCTCTCCCTGGTTTTGCTTTCAAACCAGCACATATGGACTGCAGGGGCACAGCTGCCTCACCACGGTCTGCACCAAGCGCTGCAGGGGAATCCCAGCTCTGGCACCTGAGCANCACCAAGCACGGCAGGGGAATCCCAGCTCTGGCACCTGAGCACCTCCTGCGCCTCCTTCTGCACTGACCTGGGGCTCCTCAGGGCTGTTTCTCTCACATATTCTCCTCTCTCCTGCTGCAATTGAGCTGGGCTTTTTTCACCCTTTTAAAATGCATTACCCCAGAGTTGCTCCCACCATCACTGATGGGCTTGGACTTGGCCAGCATCAGCCCTGTCTTGGAGCTGGCAGGCAGCGGCTTTCTTGGACACAGGGGAAGCTTATGGCAATTTCTTAGAGAATCCACTTCAGTAGCACTCCTGCTATGAAAACTTTATAGTGCAAACCCAACACAAATATAGATAAAAGTTCTAAGTGGTATTTCCTATGAAAACAGGCATTTTCTAAAGAAATATATTCATAAGTATATAATATTTACAGTATATACTGACATAATTATATAAATATATAATAATTATTCCTTCTGGATTTGAAATACATATAATATTTATCATAAAATATAATTATTCTTAGTATAGATAAAAATATTTATATATCTTGAAAATCCATAACAGAGAAAAAGAAATTTTTGGGAGGCGGTAAACAGGCATGCCATAGGGAATGGAAACATTAATTAAACTCTTTAATGCAGTAAAATGAGGACCAAATGTAAAGTTGAAACAAATCTGCATCTCCACTTTCAGAAGAGTTTTGCTTACTGACAACATTTGAGGGCCTACATCATCAACTGTGTGTTAGACCACCACAAACTTTCAGAGCTTTGCCCCTTATTGAAGGTTGAAACTATCCTTAAAACAAAAAATTTGTTTTGGCAAGGTTTGCTCTGTCAGCTTCCTGAGGGGGCCTTTTAGGGTTTTTGCAAAGCTGGCCATCTTTGCCATGTCCTTTGGACCATGCACCCGTCTGAACTGCTGCACACATTCTGCAGAATGCAAACGACTTCTGCTAGTTACCATGGGGACATGAGCAAGGACCATGAGATGCATAGCAACAATGCTCCTATTTTTGCCATTTTTGCTTCATGATAAGGAAAGAGGAACTACCACACATCCTAGAGTTTTTCCTTTCTCTTTTTATTTTTTTTTCTTTCTTCACATGCACACATACAAAACACTTGCTCCATTTTAGCTAAAACCTAATAGGTACAGGCTGGACA
>VWYE01021964.1:44073-124104 GCA_013398995.1 Alaudala cheleensis
TGACCTGGGGCTCCTCAGGGCTGTTTCTCTCACATGTTCTCCTCTCTCCTGCTGCAATTGAGCTGGGCTTTTTTCACCCTTTTAAAATGCATTACCCCAGAGTTGCTCCCACCATCACTGATGGGCTTGGACTTGGCCAGCATCAGCCCTGTCTTGGAGCTGGCAGGCAGCGGCTTTCTTGGACACAGGGGAAGCTTATGGCAATTTCTTAGAGAATCCACTTCAGTAGCACTCCTGCTATGAAAACTTTATAGTGCAAACCCAACACAAATATAGATAAAAGTTCTAAGTGGTATTTCCTATGAAAACAGGCGTTTTCTAAAGAAATATATTCATAAGTATATAATATTTACAGTATATACTGACATAATTATACTTATATAAATATATAATAATTATTCCTTCTGGATTTGAAATACATATAATATTTATCATAAAATATAATTATTCTTAGTATAGATAAAAATATTTATATATCTTGAAAATCCATAACAGAGAAAAAGAAATTTTTGGGAGGCGGTAAACAGGCATGCCATAGGGAATGGAAACATTAATTAAACTCTTTAATGCAGTAAAATGAGGACCAAATGTAAAGTTGAAACAAATCTGCATCTCCACTTTCAGAAGAGTTTTGCTTACTGACAACATTTGAGGGCCTACATCATCAACTGTGTGTTAGACCACCACAAACTTTCAGAGCTTTGCCCCTTATTGAAGGTTGAAACTATCCTTAAAACAAAAAATTTGTTTTGGCAAGGTTTGCTCTGTCAGCTTCCTGAGGGGGCCTTTTAGGGTTTTTGCAAAGCTGGCCATCTTTGCCATGTCCTTTGGACCATGCAGCCCTCTGAACTGCTGCACACATTCTGCAGAATGCAAACGACTTCTGCTAGTTACCATGGGGACATGAGCAAGGACCATGAGATGCATAGCAACAATGCTCCTATTTTTGCCATTTTTGCTTCATGATAAGGAAAGAGGAACTACCACACATCCTAGAGTTTTTCCTTTCTCTTTTTATTTTTTTTTCTTTCTTCACATGCACACATACAAAACACTTGCTCCATTTTAGCTAAAACCTAATAGGTACAGGCTGGACATTTAAAGCTAGCATGAGGTCAGATTAGTTTATTTTCAGCTCCCTAAATTAGTAACAGGAAATTATTACAAGAGCCATTATATTTTCAAAGTACAAATGTCTTCAACAATCTTGAAGCAGCATAAGATAAGTGAATTATGATGTGTTTTTACAAAAGAAACCCCACCAAATTTGGATGAATCAAATATGAATATACACATGCATATCTTGAGAGAGAAATCTAGTCTTTAAAAGCACAAGAACTTGTCTACAACAGAGTTGTATAAATTGGACAAGCACCAACGAATTAATCATGGGTTGTGGTTTTGATTTGGGGCTCTTTTTGAAAAGATACAACACTCTGCTAATTAAAGAAAAAAAACAAAAAAACCCCAAAAAAACAAGAAAAAATGGTAGCTGTTAGCTTAATATTTTAAGAGAGAACTTACCAGCTGTGTTCCCCAGATTCTGTTTCTCGTGCTTGTCCTGCCCCCTTTATTAAACTTACTCTTGTCCCCGTGAGGTCCTTCCTATTTCAGTAGAAATGCATTTAAACATTGTTAAAATGACAGTTTTCTGGGTGGATAAGTAATTGAGTAACAAGACAGAAATCAATGTTGCTTAGTCATATGCTATTTCTTCATCCTTTTATATAATTAGTATGAAAATTTTGATTTCATTAGATATCATTTTAATAGGTAGATCTAATTATGTTCTCAGAGGATAAAGATGATGAAGACTTGAGCTCTGCTGGTGTGACAATTCAAGCTGTCAGGCTGCCATAGCTTGCTCGGCTCGTGGTTCCTCCTCCGCTGAATCCTCAGATGAACAAATGCTCTGTCACTGCTCTATTTTGGTGCCACTATTCAGCTGGTAACAGTTTATAAAAACATTTCATTCTCCAAAGACTACATTGTTCTAGAAGTTTTGCAGATTATAAAGCAATAAATAACTAATTAGGTCAACAAGAAGACATGGCAACTTTATCTGCCTACATGATGACATCGATGTAGAAATACCCTGACTTGTGATTTCTAGGGCAGAAGGAGATGGTTTAGCAAAAAAGACAATCCTCTCACTGTGCTTGCAGTATTGAACAGAAGATCTAGCAGGCACCTGAGGCACAGACTCACAATTTCCTGTGAAGGATTGCTTTGGTTCTGGATAATATCCCCAGAATACGGCCCTTTGGGCATCATCCTCTTTCGTGTATGACAGGGCAGGGCTCCTGTCCCACCAGACAAGTACCTCAAGGCAATAGACTCAGGGCTTGCAAAGATGTGGTGTATATAAGGGGCTAAATCATGTAGATAAATAATGTCAGAGTGATTCTGAATTTTTTCTTCTCATAATGTGTGATGAATACCCAGCACCAGGAAGATACTGTAGTAGTCCTGCTGCAGAAGCTGTTTCTGATCATTTATTAGGGCCCATCTATAGCTGTGGACATTGACGAGGCCCAGAAGTAATCACAGCTTTGCAGCTGCCTGTGCCAAATTTTAGGATTAAATCAATCTTCCACTTCAATCTTCCACACTCATCCCTGTCCCTCCCTTCCCACCTTCAGCAGCCATCCAGGAGATCCCTTGCCAGCAAGGAGCTGATGGAAATTTCCAAGGCCAACCAAAGAAGACATCAGCTGTGCAGCTCCAAGGAAACCAGCAGCTTTCAGAACCTCAAACACACTTTTTCAATTAAAATGCTTTCCTTCCCCTTGCTCTTGGTCTTTATCTCACTGTCCTTCTAAGTGGGAGATTAAACTCTGCAAATGGAGTCTGGATGAAAATCTGCAATTATCAAGGGGGAAAGGGTCAAACAGCAAATGGAACAATGGAAGTTAATCTGATACTGTTGGACAATGCAGTTTGATTGCAATTATATGAATGCCAGTAAACTATGCACACATGGCAGATTTCCCACTTATTTATTTAAATAAGAGCCACATTTATGATATCCCATAGAGGATAATAAATATTCAAGGACCTAAATTTTCATTAGTACACTAGCAAGTAAATTTTCAAAGTGATGCATAGGGATTTAACTGCATGAGTCCCATTAATGTCACTACTTTGAAAATTTACTTCTCATGAACTTCTAGAGGATGGGGGAAAAAATGAAAAAAGACTCTCATAATTTTAAGAAGTAGACAGGAAAAATCTTGTCATCACTTTGGTACTTTAATTGGTAGAGAATAATTTAAATCATATCTTCAAAAGTAAGTCCCATTTTAGGCACAGACACAGATGGTGATATTCCATCAAGAGTTTCTGCTGCACATTATTAGACAATGTACTAACAGGCCTTTTACTTTGCTGTAAATATTAAGAGTAGACCAATTCTGCGTGACTTCTGGGAGAAGTTTAACAGGAATTTTTGCTCATGAATTTAGCAATTATGATGTGTATTTGGGATCTGAAATTTATAACTCTGGAATGGGATTATTTTTTTAATCTTTTGAGGGCTTAGTTCCCCTTGGGCCAGTTACAGTAATGTAACTAGAAAATTCTGCCTTTCTCACATGAAAAAAGAATTATTATTTTATGGGTGGCAGAATTTTAAGTCAATAAAGAGTAACTTTTTTGTCATGCATAGAATCTACTTTCTCTTTCTCTGAAATATATTTAAAATAAACATATTATGCTGCATTTTTCTATTATGTCTAGAATAGAACATATGAGTGCAACCAGAGTATAGCTACATATGTGTAGTTTTCCTCAAAGAGTGCATCAGAGATTGTGGAAATTCATGCATCACTGTTAATTTTGTATTTCAGCTGGGAGGAACAAGGAAAACCATAGGAGAAGCCCTTTGAGGTTATAAACTTTCAGACCCAAGACGCTGAGAGGGGAATGTGCTCACCAGCCCACATTTTGTGTGGGCATCACTAGAGAAAAGACCCGAGGTGCATATGTGGACATATATGAAACTTCAAATTCACAGCTGCTGGTTGGGTTGAGCACAGGTCCTTGTTGATAGAAAGAGCAAATAAAGAGGATGCAGATGCCTCCAAGAGGTGTTTCTTTGCACCGGTCTCTGCTGCAGAGAATGAGTGGATTTCACAGCTTGCTTTGCCTGCCAGTGAGGATGATGAGCTGTGATGATTGAGCTACCATAAGGAAAGATGCTGAAAGAAACTGATAATTCAAAAGCTCCAAGTCAACAGGCCTAAAGGATAGACATCACAGAATTCTAAATCTTGACAGGGCAGAGCAGCTAACAAACTGCACAGGCTTTAATTAAAAAATGCCTACTATATCAGTAGCTTAGAGGGTGGCAAAATTCATATCTCTAATTAAAAAGGCTTCATAAGTGATCCAAAAAGTTACAGATGAATAACCATTACATCTATATCAGGAAAGTAAAACAATACACACCGGAAAGACCAGGATGTGACAAAGCCTGGATTGCTGAGTTTTCTGAAGAGTCTCACTGCTATGCTGAAATTTAGTGAGTGACTCCAAAGCAATAAATAACAGGCAGTTTATTCAGTCCTCTGACAAGGTCCTGCACAGGAAATTAGTAAGGAAAGTAAATATTTGTGAACTGAAGTATTACTGTGGATCAAAACTCTCTAAGAGCAGAAAAGGAGGACTAGAATGGAACTGTCAGTTTTTGCTGGGGGAAAACAAAGAGTGTCTTAAAATCACACCTGAGACCAAGTTTTCTGGCAAAGTCATGCTTTGGAGTTGCAAAGTGAGTAGGTTGCAGAAGTTATTTAGGTTATGGAAATGCAGAGTGGACTGTGAGGAACTTCAGGGAGAGCAGACTGAGCTCACAGAAGCTTTCATTAGGTACAATACATTTCAAGCATAGAAAATATTCACCTGGGAAAAAAAATTAGATTCCTCCTATACTTCAAATGGTATTTAATAATTTTCCTACTGCTTAAGGGACAAAGAATGCAAATGCAAGGATAATGAGAGATGGCATGTTATAAATGGCTATGTGGAAATATGTGTTCAGAGTATTTTCAGTAGACTGTGGAACTCACTGGTGCTGCAAATCATCAAGGCTGAGAATTTAAAGAGACTCTGACTTGCATTTTATGAAAACAAGAAATAAATGCTCATACAGAAGTATGACTAATTCTAGGAAAAGGGAAGCAAAGGGATTTAACATCGTGTTGGCTTTCATTTGTCTTTAAACTAGTAAATTTGCCAGTGGTTGGGTTTTACATTCTTAACATGGTAACTAGTTCTGTAAACAATCTGTTGTTTCTTGATCTATAGATACTGTCTGCAATCAAATTTTTTTCAGCATCTCTTCTGGTTCCTCAGATTCATATATTCAAATTGTAGAAGTGTGAGGGGCAACATCAAAAGAGTTCTGAGAGTTAAGAGAGTGGTTACATTTTTTTGCTTTTTTCACTGTCTAACTGAAAGACATTCAGCACTTGCCATCACCAATGCAACCACAACTGGGAAGCAGCAAGTGAGGAGTGGAAGGAAGATTAATTTTAAATTTGATTATTGAAACAATAGGAATATTACCAAAGGATAATCATAAAATATTGTAAGGCAGAACCAGTGCCCAGTGAAAGCAGGGATGTTTCAACATGGGACTATGAAAGTGCAAATTCTGACAGGGAAGGACCCAAGACTTGGAACGATGTATAATTAAAATGTCTCCAAGATAATGATAAGTAGTTATATTGTCAGGGAGAAGAAGGTGAGTTTGGGGATGGATAGAAATACAACCATGGGAAACCAAGTCTTTAATAGTTTGTTCCCAGATGTGTCTTTGGAACCTTGATTTATTTCATTTTCATGTGCCTCCTTGACACACAAAATCTCCTTTTCCTCCCTCTTCCTTCTGTCTGGAGGTTGTGACAAGTGTGGAAGGTGCTTCAATTAAAAAAAAAAAAAAAACGAGCTACTAACCTATGCCTGTTTTACTCCTTCATAGAGTGACTAGCACATTTCAGAAACCCAAACCTGGGGAAGATAGAAAAAATCAGAAGAAATTTTAAATGCAGAGAGAATCAGAACTGCCCAAGACAAGCAAGAGAAAATTTCCTAACATTAATCTACACAGCAAAGAAGATTATTTTTCCAGTTTAAAGTGCAAAATCTTTCATACACCTCCAGAGAGGCTCTTTACTTGCAGAACAGAAATATAAAGATTCTAATGTGTCAAATCAAAATGTCACTCCCCTCCCCCTTATATAGATTCATCTCTCTCCCTCTCTTTGTCTGCCTCCCTCTGCACACTCCAAGTTTAATCTGCAGTTTGACTTCAAATGCAATAATTCACTAGCTCTGGGCATGTGCTTAAAGGACTATGTATAATTATAATTTTTGAAGAGATTAATACCTTATATTGATCCCCTATTTCTTCATCTATCTTGACAGCATGTAGTAATTTTTAAGAAAAGGAAAAGTGATTTGTTTTCAAAAGGGTCCTGGTTTATTGCCTATTCATACACTTGTTAAAACTCCTGTATTCTCCTAAAATCAGCGTGGTAGAGCATGCAAGTGAATATGTATTTAGATTTATTGGTTACAGTTGAGAGCATATGGGAAAAGCTATAGTCTAGAATGAAAGCCTGCAGAAGTGTCTGTTGATTTGAAAGGACAGGTTTCTCTATTAGAAATAGTCCTTGCTGGGCACATGCATTTTTTGTCCCAGTTCACTGGCTACATTTTACAGGCAATGTGGATGTGTTCTATACCCTAAACTGAGATGGTGTTCTTAATTGCTTTGAATATATTGTATGTCCTAACAGGAATGAACTACATTTTTGTCTGGTAAACAGTTTTTGAGGTAATTCATCTGGCCATTGTACTGGGGTTTTGTTTTGTTGTTATTGTTGCTGTTTTTTCCTTTATCAACACTTCAATTGGAAATGCAATGCTAATATGACAAACAGGCTTCATAAATAATATACTTCAGGGTGTAAAGAAAGAGACTAACTGAGAAATAAGGGATACCTGCAGATTCTTACATGTCTGATTTAAATATGCCCAGAAAGTAGCCTCCATGGTGTGAAACTAGGAATGCTACAGACTACTGAGGGAAGCACTTTCCAATAGAATTGCCTCAATTCTGTGAAACGCCAACTACCTGCAACCCCTGTTTATTTAAATGACAATTTATGTGGCTCCTTGCAGTGTGTCTAAGTCACATTTAAAAAAAACCAAAAAAGGCTCTTTTGTTACATATCATATATCTGCCCTGTTTTGTGAAATTACGTATCTCAGATCCAATGAAGAAAGACACTTTTAAAAGCACAAACGCACATAATTGAAAATTTGATATGGATAATTCAAGAGCTGGAGAATTTAGGAATATATTAGTGGATATAGGAATACAAATAAAAGTGGTCACCACTTAAAATAGTCTGCTAAATCTTTATAGAGATGCAAGAGAATATCTATTATTTGAAGAAGAAAAAATGTAAGCACAATAAGGAAAATATGCAGATTGCTATAATATCAAGAAGCAAATAACTTCCATGAAAATGACAATATACAATCTTGCACTGCATTCAAAATTCTCTCAGCCACTCCATAAATAGCTTTCTCTATGTGCATTTAAAGTGAATTTTTGGAGCTCTATTGCGCTGATTGTTAATACCAACCCCTTGACTGTGTTTTGTACTAAATGAATCCACCCTTTAGTTATTATATAGAGGTAATATGATTTTGGTCTACAATTTATGCATAGAATATCTATGCATACTACTGCTAGCTCAAGTTGTATTCAGAAAATAAAGTAATTTGAAATATCTTTAGTTTTGTAAATTTAAATTAGAAGCTTGTGAAGTTTTCCAGTCAACATGATATTTGCAGAAAGATAGGAGAAAAGTATACATATGGTTGGCTGCCACAGGCTGTGTCTGCATTAGCATTTTGGACCATTTTGCAGAGCAATTCAGACACAAGAGAACTCGATTTCTTTCAGCTGAAATTGGGCAGGAAACCCTGATTCAGGTGCAGGTTTAATGCACTACAAACCCTGATGGGCCTTGACCAGAGATGTGGGGTTGGGACATTTCCAAACCTCATTCATGGTGAGGGCACACAATTCTGCAGGCCAGGCTGAATGTCACCTAAAGTAAAAAGGTGCAAATTGCAAATAATATTGGGGCTCCAGCAGCAACTGCTTTGATCCAGTGCTGTGCTCCTGCTGAGCTGCCCACTTGCTAATGTAGGCACAGCCTTAGGTGTGCTTTCAGACCATCAGTGGTGTGCCTGTTAAGGCCAGGAGCATGGATGAGATGAAAATAACAGACTCAGAATTAATCAAGACCCTTCATATTTTTAGTCACCTTTTTCTTTTCATTAAAACGTTATGGTAGCAAGGCCAGGTATAATTAATGGAAAAGCCTTTTCTCAACCAGGATTATTCTGAGGTATAAGCCTGATTAGTTTCCACTCGTTCTTTGACTCATTTCATGTTCATTATATGGAGTTAACATCGAAATATTAACTGTTATTCCTTTCCATTGAAAAACTGAACTACTGAGATGAGAAAGCATAGATTATCCAGACCAGAAAATTTACATTCAATGAAGTGTTTTATTACCAAAAGAAAGGAGGGAATGTGATTTTAAGAAAGTATTAACAGGAATTTTGCTATTGTTCCCATATTGCAAGTTTCAATGAGAATGACAGAATTGGGCACAGAAACTTTTCAATGCAACAGTGAACCAGAAACCTTTTCCATACAGGCCGATGGGTACTACTAAAATTGGAGAAAAATAAAGATGTCCTGAGGCAGTAAATTAGATTTTTCTGTATTTTCCTTTTATTTACAGAACTTTTCCAGTGTCTGTACATGAGTCTTTTAAATGCTAAAGTACTGCAAACCCCATTACAAACATTACTGTGTATGTTTTCAAAAAACAAATGCTTAGATGATGATAGCCTGACTTTTTGTTTCTAACTTAATTTCATGTGTGACTTGGTGAGATGATATGAACTGGGGAACTGAATTTCACAAATGCTGGTAAGTGACTAGCTCAGGTGTAAAAATGCATTACTTGCTTCTGTTCACAAATAATTCATACAGGCTGTAATCTAGCATGACACCCCTGCTTAGCTGATGACTGTGCTATTAATCAAAAGCAAGAGTTGACAATTTTTCAGTCTTTAACAAATGACAGTTTTGCCATTCCATTGAAAACCAGTGATTCAGCAGTAAGACTTTAAAGGATATCTTCAATTATTGTATTCTGTAAATCTTGGTCACATAACCACAGTTTCTATATTTTTTTTTTTTTGTTAGCCTCTACTCTCCATCTATGGCTTCATTCACATCTTTTTCCAGGTCTGTGTGGAACACCACAAATACTTTTGCAGCACAAATACAGGTTTTACTTCCTAGTCCTTTCCATCTTAGATGTGTCCATCTCAGCCTCTGGCATCCAGAGTCAAAGTTTCTCAGCTGGCCCTACATCTCTGGGGCTTAGTCTGCCTTCCTGTAAATTTATAGCTGCACATTGCATTCCTCCATTTATTTAAATCCATCTTCTGTATTTCTGCAGGAGCCATCATGTCAACTCTCCATTCCTTTCCCAGGCACTGTACCACATCTGTCTTTCATTTCAGAAGTTTCACACTGCTGAGAAAGCATTTATGGCTATTTCTGACCAGCTACCCACTATGCTTTTAGGGGACTTGTTTGTTTTGTAAAAGAAAAAAAATTATCCTAAGTACTAAAATCATACAGAAGTGACAGAAATTTCAGAAATAGTAAATACTCTTTCACTTGTTATTGTACAGAAAGCAATTGCAAAACCTGAGGCCTGTGTTTTATATCTCAGAGTTCCAAGAAATTGAAAGCAACCTTGGAATGGTTTACAAGCTGCAGAAACCTACAATGCAGCACAGGGAGGAGACTGCACAGTGATGTTGAGAGGTTTAGAGCTGAATTAAGGTGCATTGCCAAAAAAAGGTGGATAAAAAACGTCCTTCCTTGGGCCTAATCAGATCTGGGTTGGTTGGATTAATGTCTGTGCTTCTTTTCAAGACTGTCTCAAAAAAAAACCCCTAAAAAAAAAAAAGAGCAGATGAAAGCTTTATGAGTTTTCCCTAAATGTAATATGAGGTGTTAGTTATTTTATCCACTCTCAACTTTTTACAATGAATATGAAGGTGACAGGCTATCCAGAAGCAGTGGGATTTAGTGTAAACAGAATGAAAATGAGTCAGAAAACCTTAATTCTCCTCCTAGTCAGTAGTTTTGGCAAACTTATTTCTTTCCTTTTCCTTGTTACACCATTAATAGGCAGGAAGAGTATCAAGATTCCTGAAATACAGCAGGAGGAAAAAATGTTTTACTTTCCTCAGTACAGGTGGAGAAAATAACCTGAATTTCAAGATTCCCAAGAGAAAAAGCAGGGAAAATAGTCCTACAAACCTTGGAAATAAAGATGCACAGTACATGTTTAAGCCATATTTAAGGGTATTTAATGTACATTTTTAGATTGCCCTTTACATAAAAAGATATGTTATTTACTTTTTTAATTGCAGTAATGTAATCTCACAATTATGTTCAAGGAAATGTGCTATAGTTATTGAATAGGAAGCCATAGCTGCATAAGAACCACTCCAGATTAAAGTCACTTTTTCCAGCAGACTTTTCCTTCTCAGAACTCTGCCTTTCTTTTGCATCTTTGCCTATGCAGGCCACAGGCTGCAGGGGTAATTATTCAAAGTGGAATGTGCCTCCCTTATTTAGAAATCATTCATGTTCTACACCTTTAGGGGAATGGACTGAAGCATAATACATGTCACAGCAGCCAACATGTTGTCAGATCTGATGTCAGGACAACCTGCAAGCAAATTGATTGCTTATTTTCTACACCAGGCTTCTAAGGTGAGCCTCAGGTTTTCTGGGGTCTTTTTTTCATGATTTTAACAAGCTGATTTTCTCTGCTTTTCTTAAATGACTTGGTCAGAGACATACTACATGAGTTAAAAGTTATGTGCCTGATTCTAATTTATACTTTATATTAAATTCTGATGTTTTGACAGCTAGCATCTGTGATATCCATTATGATATCAGAGTGACTGGCAAACTGTGTAGGAACACACACACTTTAGCAAAGACCAATTGGACCAAAGAGTTGAAGCTGGGGGTGCTCAATGCCTCTTCAAATAGTTGCAGGGATCTCTGGAATTCCCTAAGTCCTGCATTGGAGGGAAAGTTGAAAACAAAGAAGATGGTTTGTGCATGAAAGACACAGAATATTTTATCTATCACTCAATCAAATGATAAAAAAGGAAAAAAGGAAAAGAAAAGTGTGTTTCTCACCTTGCTGGAACAGAATGGATTTGCAAGGTCTCAATCCAGCAGCAAACAGAAAAAATGGAAAGGCTTTATGCATCTTCTACCAATTCTCACTCTAACTGAGACATTCTAGGTCACTCTTCTATTAGGGCAGCCATTTTTTACTTATATGTGAAGAAAGAACATATGGCATTGGAGGTGATAAGCTGAATTTTTTCATCTTTAGACCAAGTGAAGCTACACATCATTGAAAAGGAAGGAGACCAACCAACAACAGATAACTGAGAAAGTATCTCTGAAGCAGGAGCTGTTAGGCCATGACCTCAGAAGGCAAGAACAAATCCACAGGAGGGTGAACACGAAGTGCTGTGACCTGCAGGTCCAGAACATAAATCACAGCTATACAAGACCTTGCTTGAAGCCAGTGAGCTATGGTCAGTGGAGTCAAATTGTTTTCTTTGCTCTGTAAGGGTTTGCAATGGAGCAAAACTAAAGGAGAATGGAGCTATAAGAGCTGGACTTATTGAAATTAAATTTCTGAGGTGGTTTATTTATTTACAGGAATTTATCAGAGTGGCTGATTGCTTTTCTCCTGTTTTAAAGTGAACAGTATTCATCTCCTATGTCAAGGTAAGAAAATGACTTTGCCATCTTACAGGCTGTGGGACAGACACTGTCAGAAAAACTCTCTAATTGTTAGGGAAATGTTCCCTTTCTTTTTTTTTTAATTTTTTTATTTTTCACTTCTACCAATCAGTGCAAATCTCTCTGAAAAACCTCTCTGAAATTCTTCAAAGTTTTCACAATTGCTTGGAAAGAAGTGAGAACAGAGTTAAACAGAATAAAGAAGTTTTCTTATATATTAGTCAGCACAGAATACTCTGTCTCTAGGGCTTCCAGTTTTCTGGTACCGCTACAATTTTATAATTCCAGTGAGACAGCAAATATGAAAACATGGTAAAAATGGCTTTGTTGAAGGAGTCTGTGCATGAGAGAGATTCTGCATTCAGGAGACCCAAGAGATGCTCTCAGCTGTGAGCACCCGGAGGTTTCCTCTCAGCTTTCATCTCTAAATCAGGGGGACTTCTGCTGCAGTTTTGTCAACCCTGCTGTCCCTGCAGGGCTTGCCTGCTGCCTTCAGGCAGTCTGGCTCCCAGCTGAGGCTTGCTGATGACATCTAATTGTGGGCCTAAATGTGCTGGCTGAGTGATTTGCGTGGCTGGGCTTTCTCAAGCATGTGGGGAAAGGGTTGAACACTCAGGTACCTGCATGGAGGTTTTCCATAGAGTCTAACAGGAACAAAAGAGATAGTTCTCATTTCCACAGGATGAGGAAACAAAATACAAAGCAGATGAGATTCTTTCTCTCTGAGCTTTCCGTAGTCAGGGCAGAGGAAAGAAAGGTCCTGAAGAACATCATGGGGCACAGGGCAAACCAGTGGTTCTATGCTGGGACTCCATTGCAAGGCTCAGCCCTGAATTGCTGCAGCCCACCAAGCTGGCCAAGCCACAGTCTGAATGTCAAGCCACGATCTGTTCTTCTTCCTGCCTGTCAGCTGAGGGATCCTCAACCATCTGGCTTGACTGTCTCAGTCTGTGGTGACTGCCTGTCCTGAGGGCATTCTGGAGATGGTAACCAATTTATGCATATATGATTTTGCTTTAAACAATCTAATACTGACACTGATAGCAGAGAAGTGACTGCAGTGGAGGCATTTGCTAGATTAGATTTACTTTAACAGACACAATTTCCTGCCATATGTCTGTCAGACCCCCAGCTGAAGGCTCATTGGACAGAATTATTTTACTGCCTGCTGCCTTCAAAAATGAGCCTTTGGAATTGTTATAAACATTTTATCTTTCTGGAAATCACCACAACAAAATAAGAATAATAACTCAAAATATATGTAGGAAATGTAATAAGGAAACGAACACAAAACTTTATCTAGTTGTTGTTTAATCATTCTGCCATAATTACTACTGAGAAATAAGACTATAATCCCACCAGGTGAGTCACTAAAAGCTCAATTCCATGGTAAATCACTTTGTAAGATGATGTCTGAAGAAAGCTTAGCATTCCCTGAATTCTGAAATGTATATGCCAGCCATCACTTAAATAGCATCTGGGATTTATTTGCAATAGAAGTAGCCAGAGACTTATATTGGCAAGAACAGCTGAAGAAACATTTTAGACCTTGACCTTCAACACTGATAAGAAGACAAAGCTTTTTTCTATAGTATTTACTCTGAATGCTGTTTCTCTTTCTGCTTAGCTGTAACCTCCAGCTATCCCTTCTGTTTTCTCATGTCAATCCTAACACATTTTCTCCATTAATCTCTTCATATTCTTTTCTCATGCATCACCTCTTTTTCCTTCTTTGTTTTGTTTTGTATGTTTGTTTTTACAGGTAAATAACTGTATTTTCCTTCTTCCCATGTGAGTTTAAAAATACAGTATTCACCCTGACAGTGGCACAGTAGCACCCTGCATGCATATTTCAGTTCATACTTGCCCTGGAGCATGAGCATTTGGGAACTTGAACTATCTTCCTATATTTCTCTATATTATACAGGGCTGGGATCAGGGTTTACTGTATCAGGGATAATAATAGTGTGATAATAGCATTTTCAGAACCCAATAAAATAAAATTATTTTCAGAAGCTCTAATGAATTTAACTAGATATTACCTTTGCCTGTGCACAATTAAGAAATAGGATAACAGACACTAAATGGCAGCTTTAAGTAAGGTCTTTGTATATTTATCTATGGCAAAAATTTTATCCTGTGCATTGATATATGAAATCATTCATTATGTACTTTAAAATAATTTGCCATTCCAGTAATATTCTTTCTTTCTTCACCTTAACTCATCAGTGTAGATATGTGACTTTCATAGTTCTCATTGTTTTGCTGTAGTTTCTTATAAGCCTCTAGATATTTAGTGCTCTAATTTTTTTTCTTTTCTGTGGATCAAATTGTAGTTCTCCTGAAGACAACAACAAAACACAATGATCACTGAGGCACAGGTTCCTTTCAGACTCCTCAGAAACAGTGTCTAGCTCTCTGTTCTGTTACCTGTAACATCCTTGCTGGGGGTTGACATTAACCCAAGCACCAACTGGAGCTTTGACTAACACAGGTGCTTGTTTGCACTCCAGGATCTCCATGTCCATCAGCTTGGGTCTCCCTGCATGGGGAGCATGGATCAGTGGCAGAAACAAGGAGGAAGGCTTAAAGTGGGAACAGGATCACTGTTCAGGGCCTTTACACGTAAAGCTTTGTTAAGCCAGGTCTTACTTCCTGACAGAATTTAGGAACATGCTGCAGTTGTCCCTCCTGCCCACTCGTGGTGACACCACTGGGCTCTGCCAGTGCCAGGCTGAGGGACCCAGAGCTTGGCTCTGTGGCCACTGCAGAGCACTGGGGCCTCTTGGTGCCAATCCCACAGGGGCTGTAGCTGTGGACAGTTTTCAAAGCCATTTGAGATTTGCTACATCAAGGCGTATTGGAGGTGGCAGCAGTCCAGGCTGGCCCCAGGGGCTGGCAGGAACAGCCCAGTGTGGGAGGAGGTGTCCCTGTGCTGGCACTCAGCACTCCAAGGCACAGGCTGTGTGTGCAGTGTGTGTGTGTGCAGCCACACCAGCCTGGCACCCCAGCTGGGACCTGCAGGCTCACCTGCACTCCTGTGCCAGGGACAGCTGCCAAGTCTGACCTCCAAAGTGTCATTAGGAGACCGTGCAGTGACAAACAATGACAAAAAGCCTTTGTCCTGGATAAATTAGAGAATCGCCTGAGAATGTGGTTTTGAAACCATTGCATCCACTAAAAGAAAGGAATAGCACTGGGGCACTTTTATTGAAGCACAAAATATTTCAATGTACATTTTTAGAGTCTCTGAATAATTTAGGAATGCGAACTCAATGGAACTTGCCTTATTATTCCAATACTTTGTCAAGGTTATCTTCATTACACACTGGTTTACCACATACAGAAAAGCTGTAGGTTTGATTGAAAAAAGCTATAATAGCAGCCAGAAGCTCCTTGAATTATATGTGCCCATAAAAACCATTTGCAGTAGGTTTTACTGCATTTTTCTTGCATTTAAACTCTCTGTCAGTTTTGGATATCTCAGAAGTCAAATACTGTTTTAAGATGCACTGAATATGGAAAGGAAAAAGTCAGCATTGTGCTGAAAAACATTGTGCTAAAAAAGTTTTTAAATTTGAAAAAATGGTGATATGGAGAACTAGTCTTAGCAACAAACAATTTACAAGGATATACTCAATACCAACATGTGGACATTTGGGAAGGTGCACAGAGTTTAAAGGCCTGGCACACCACATATTTTGAAAAACTGTTTCTCAGTTGACCCTTCAGTGTGCAAGAAAATGCCCTTCAGTACAGCCCCTTGAAAACTGCTGGGAGATTGTGCCTTCTTTAATGCTTAAGAGGCTATTGACTACTAATATGTGATTCATAAATCCATTTCTGGTGCTGGCTTGCAGAGGGATATGTGGACTGAGCNAGTTTAAAAATACAGTATTCACCCTGACAGTGGCACAGTAACACCCTGCATGCATATTTCAGTTTATACTTGTCCTGGAGCATAAGCATTTGGGAACTTGAACTATCTTCCTATATTTCTCTATATTATACAGGGCTGGGATCAGGGTTTACTGTATCAGGGATAATAATAGTGTGATAATAGCATTTTCAGAACCCAATAAAATAAAATTATTTTCAGAAGCTCTAATGAATTTAACTAGATATTACCTTTGCCTGTGCACAATTAAGAAATAGGATAACAGACACTAAATGGCAGCTTTAAGTAAGGTCTTTGTATATTTATCTATGGCAAAGGGACATTTTATCCTGTGCATTGATAGATGAAATCATTCATTATATACTTTAAAATAATTTGCTATTCTAGTAATATTCTTTCTTCATCTTAACTCATCAGTGTAGATATGGGGACTTTCATAGTTCTCATTGTTTTGCTGTAGTTTCTTATAAGCCTCTAGATATTTATTACTCTATTTTCTTTTTTCTTTTCTGTGGCTCAAATTGTAGTTCTCCTGAACACAACAACAAAACACAATGATCACTGAGGCACAGGTTCCTTTCAGACTCCTCAGAAACAGTGTCTAGCTCTCTGTTCTGTTACCTGTAACATCCTTGCTGGGGGTTGACATTAACCCAAGCACCAACTGGAGCTTTGACTAACACAGGTGCTTGTTTGCACTCCAGGATCTCCATGTCCATCAGCTTGGGTCTCCCTGCATGGGGAGCATGGATCAGTGGCAGAAACAAGGAGGAAGGCTTAAAGTGAGAACAGGATCACTGCTCAGGGCCTATACACGTAAAGCTTTGTTAAGCCAAGTCTTACTCCCTGACAAAATTTAGGAATGTGCTGCAGTTGTCCCTCCTGCCCACTCGTGGTGACACCACTGGGCTCTGCCAGTGCCAGGCTGAGGGACCCAGAGCTTGGCTCTGTGGCCACTGCAGAGCACTGGGGCCTCTTGGTGCCAATCCCACAGGGGCTGTAGCTGTGGACAGTTTTCAAAGCCATTTGAGATTTGCTACATCAAGGCATATTGGAGGTGGCAGCAGTCCAGGCTGGCCCCAGGGGCTGGCAGGAACAGCCCAGTGTGGGAGGAGGTGTCCCTGTGCTGGCACTCAGCACTCCAAGGCACAGGCTGTGTGTGCAGTGTGTGTGTGTGCAGCCACACCAGCCTGGCACCCCAGCTGGGACCTGCAGGCTCACCTGCACTCCTGTGCCAGGGACAGCTGCCAAGTCTGACCTCCAAAGTGTCATTAGGAGACCGTGCAGTGACAAACAATGACAAAAAGCCTTTGTCCTGGATAAATTAGAGAATCGCCTGAGAATGTGGTTTTGAAACCATTGCATCCACTAAAAGAAAGGAATAGCACTGGGGCACTTTTATTGAAGCACAAAATATTTCAATGTACATTTTTAGTGTCTCTGAATAATTTAGGAATGCGAACTCAATGGAACTTGCCTTATTATTCAAATACTTTGTCAAGGTTATCTTCATTACACACTGGTTTACCACATACAGAAAAGCTGTAGGTTTGATTGAAAAAAGCTATAATAGCAGCCAGAAGCTCCTTGAATTATATGTGCCCATAAAAACCATTTGCAGTAGGTTTTACTGCATTTTTCTTGCATTTAAACTCTCTGTCAGTTTTGGATATCTCAGAAGTCAAATACTGTTTTAAGATGCACTGAATATGGAAAGGAAAAAGCCAGCATTGTGCTATTAAAAAAGTTTTTCAATTTGAAGAAATGGTGATGTAGAGAACTAGTCTTAGCAACAAACAATTTACAAGGATACACTCAATACCAACGTGTGGACATATAGGTAAGGTGCGCAGAGTTTAAAGGCCTGGCACATAATTTGAAAAACTATTTCTCAGTTGACCCTTCAGTGTGCAAGAAAATGCCCTTCAGTACAGCCCCTTGAAAACTGCTAGGAGATTGTGCCTTCTTTAATGCTTAAGAGGCTATTGACTACTAATATGTGATTCATAAATCCATTTCTGGTGCTGGCTTGCAGAGGGATATGTGGACTGAGCATGGCCTTGCATATATTTTCCAGTTGCAGAACTCTCAGCTCACCCGCCTCCCCACCCACCTCAGCAAACACCATCACAAGCAGAACACATCACCCTCTGAGGCTTCTCCTTCTGGAAAGACAGCCTGGAAAAGAAAATAGCTCCCACTGTACACAAAAGGGACAAAAGAAAGTGATCTAGGAGGAAAGAGGAGGAAAGGGAGAAACGAAGGAGCTACGAGGTGTATTTTCAAGGTGTGTATGGAGGGTAGTGCACAAGTGAGATGCTTACAAACTGCTGAGATTGTTATTGCCAATAGTTCCTGTTCACCAGATACTTGAAAAAAATCCATCATTTCTTTGATTCAATTTTCTCGATTCACAGCAAGAAGGGAGAAGCACAACTTTTTCCCGAGTTCTGACAATCCCATTTTATAAGCAGGGAAGCTGTTTGTGCTGTGATAGTACAAGCTGCATGCATTTCAAGCCTCATGTTCAATTTTCTCAAAACAAAAAAGCTTTCTTAGTCTTGTCCAAATAATAGCAGATAAAACTGTGCATGCATGTGTACCTGTACACATAGACACAAAGTATTTTTCAAAGTTTTTTTGCACATGCAACAGGAATGTTACAGGCAAGAAAAGGTGGCTTGAAGGAACTGGCATTGCTCACTAAGGGAAAAAATAAAAGATGAAAAAAAGAGAACAGGCTCTGACTATAGAGCAATTACAGGAAAATGCTTGTACTTTAGCTACCAGCCTCTCCAAGTCTTACTCCCTAACAGCAATTTAGAAATTTATGATGTTATTATTATAACGGTTGTTCATCCTGCATACTTCAGTAACCTACAGTGCATTGTTATGGGTCCCCATAAATAAACTTCTGTCTTTTATGTATGCAAACCCCCCCCTTGCATTGCAAATTCCATTCTAAATTGTGCAAATTCAGAGGTGCTTAAACTTCTGCAAAACATAGGAGTTTAGCAGATTTACAGAGCAGTAAAAAAATAAAAGTCAACAGCATACCACCAATCTGTTCAAAACCAGACAGCCAAGAAAACATGTATGCTTCCCAGGCTATTGCATATGCACAGCACTTTTGCCTAGCACTGCCTTCCTAGCTTCACATTTATCTTTCCCCTTCATGCCACTCAAAATTGTATTTGAAAATGGTAATACAAATAATGCTGAAAATGCACCACCTTGCAAATGGTTATGGTTTGGGAACCTACATACTTTTCTTCCCAAATATCAACAGGTTACAGTCCCACTTTTCCAGGTGGAGGAACCTGGAAAAGTGATCAGACCAGTGAAGAAAAGAAAATACCAAATATTTGCACAGCAAGAAATGATTACACCATTGTCCCTGGTGTGAAACCCACCAAAGAAACTCTCTGCCTGACACACTAAGCCAGCTCCTTTTAAAGCAGTATCTGTTCATTGGTGAGATGCAGGGCAAAGAAAATTGTGGGCTGGAGCAGTTAGGATTGTGCAATACCTATTGGATGCTTATGGGAGAGAAGGTAGGATGATAAAGGGAGACATCAGATCAGATCAGGAAGGAACAAGTATAGGGAAAGTACAAGGAAGGAAGATCAAAGGATGCACTCCCATGTAAGTAGACAACTGAGCAATTTATTTGGCAGAACATTATGCTTGATGGCTGCAGTCTGTTCTATTTTCTTATCAAATCCTACTTCTAACTCAGTATTGGATGAGCATGCCCCCATTCAGGGGGAGGTGCAGCCTACCAGGGACCTTGGTGTGGGGCAGGGCATGAGCACCTTGGGGTGGGGCCACAGGCAAGGGCTGCTGCAACCACTCAGTGTGTGTGTGTGAGCAGCTGGAGAGCTTCAGGTCAGAGCAGCAGGCAAGTGATCCTGCTGCTCGAGCAGAAAACAGAGAACATCTCCTTTCCTTTCACCAGGTACTGCTGGACCTGCACTCTGCCATCCTGGGGAAGAAACACAGAGCTGGTCAGTGGTACCAATAACGCAGCACTGCTCTCCCCCTGACAGCTTCTCCCAATTCTCATGTTAAACAGACCACTGAGCCTCACTTCACACCTAAGAGAGCTATGAAAGGGGTTTTTCCTTCCCTGAGGATGGGTGTCAGGTTCAGGAGTCACTGGAGTTGGGATCTGGGATGAAACGAGCAACTTCAGCTTTGCTGCAGGGAGGGGAGATCTCCTGGGTCCCACAGTCCACCAGGTTCAGCTAGCCCAGAGTGAGTTAGGCTTGTTTGCTCAGTNCACAACACAGGGCAGCTGCACTGCTTCTAGGAGAAAGCTGTGATCCTGCTGCTCGAGCAGAAAACAGAGAGTGTCAGAACATCTCCTTTCCTTGCACCAGATACTGCTGAACCTGCACTCTGCCATCCTGGGGAAGAAACACAGAGCTGGTCAGTGGTACCAATAACGCAGCACTGCTCTCCCCCTGACAGTCTCCAAATTCTCATGTCAAACAGACCACTGAGCCTCACTTCACACCTAAGAGAGCTATGAAAGGGGTTTTTCCTTCCCTGAGGATGGGTGTCAGGTTCAGGAGTCACTGGAGTTGGGATCTGGGATGAAACTAGCAACTTCAGCTTTGCTGCAGGGAGGGGAGATCTCCTGGGTCCCACAGTCCACCAGGTTCAGCTAGCCCAGAGTGAGTTAGGCTTGTTTGCTCAGTCATCGTGGCCTCGTTAGAGACACAGAATTGTATCAAATGTAACTGCTCAGCTGTGCTGGCTGCAGTGGCTGGACATTGTCACTTCGCTCCTACTTTATTGTAAAGCATCAATAAGCTTAGGAAGACTGTCCAGACTGCCATGGCAGCAGTGCTGTGTATCTTGCCCTCTTGCTGTGTATCTTGCCCTCTTGCTGTAATATCTTGCCCTCTTGCTGAATATCTTGCCCTCCATTAAGCCAAGCCTTACTGCCTAACAGAATTTAGAAATGTGCTGCAGTTGTCCATCCTGCCCACTCAGCTCTGCCAGTGCCAGGCTGAGGGACCCAGAGCTTGGCTCTATGGCCACTGTGACAAGTCTTTCAGACCCATAACACAGATTTTTAGGAGAGAGACTGAAGCACAGGACAGCCAAGGAACTATGTGATGACTGTGGTGGAATTAGCTGCAAGTCATTACTGTAATGCTAAGGAAGAACAGACCTGCTGGTGAGAGGAAGAAATCAAAACAGGAATGCAAGTCCAATAGTATTTTCTGTCTTTTCTTAAGTGGCTTCAAGCTCTAATAAACCTCTACAGATTTTCTTCTATGAAACAGACCGTTTTTCAAGTAGCCATATGATTTCAGCTTCAGAAGTAATGTTTAACCAGAGATTTATTTTTCTTCATTCGAAGTGAGTTAAAGATACATTTAGCAGAAGATTCCCAAGATGTAAAATCAAGAGATATATTTTTATAAAATCTACAGAGCAGAGGACAAAATACATACACATGCATTAGATAGATAGGTAGATAGATATGTATATATATATCTGAGATATTAAATCTTCTTCGTACACTGATCATAAGACTTTCACACCAACCAATTCAATAAAGCAGCTTAGGACAACAAATGAAATTTGCTGAGCAACCAGAAGGCCAACAATTTTTGACAGTGATAGTCCAAAGGGAAGGAAGCAAGTTTCAGAGATGATCTTACATCCTTGAAAAAATTATTTTCAAATTTGATTAGTAAGCAATTAGGGTGAGTGCTCTGTCAATTTCAATCATTATGGTGAACTGCAGAAATACCACTGAACTTGGAAGAATCCAAGTTTCAAAGCCATTTCTAATGCTCTGGAGAACCATTGCACATCTGGATAAACTACTCAACAATCCTATTTCCATTAAGTGTTAATGGGTCTGATCAGTCACATCTAATACAGGAAAAGCTGATTATTGTCTTACATGACATACTCCTAGAGCTCAGTGTAAGAGAAGAGTTAGCAACTTTTCTGCCTTCATTTAAATTCATCTAAAATGGACGCCAAGCTGAGGAAAGGATTTCTCTAACAGCAAAACCCTGACAGACTGGTAAATGTGACTGACAGGAAGCACAGGAAGCTTCTGGGCCTGTCTGCAAGAGCAAATGGCACAAGTGCAAGACTGAAGGTGAGACTGGAAACTGCTATTCTGAAACAGGGAGGAAAGGCAGATTGTCGTGTCAGGAGGAAGCAGAAAGAATTGATTAGATACTCCTAGAGACTTATAGGAAAAGTGCTCCTCATGCATGGTCCCTCATGCAACCCCTCCCTGTCTATAGTACATCATTTATAAGATGAAAACCCTATTCTGCCCGCTGCTGCTGCTCTGTGTGAGGGCAAGAGGGAAACTGAAGGCTTTGTGCAGAATGAGAGGCCATCCACCCTGTGAACACTCAGATCCCTTTCTCTGCCCCAGAAGACAAAAGAAAGCAGCTAGATGCATAAATCTACTCTCTGCATTCAGGGGTGAGCAGGTGCTAACGGTGGTTTTACTCATATGTGTTTCTGAGCACCTAACAGAGCTTTCCATAGATCAGGACCTCATTGCACTAAACCATTGCACAGTTACAGAACAGACTCTGTCTGCTTCCCCAAGGATTGCAGGAGATAATAGATAGATTGGGCAGAGAAAGTCTACAAGTTCCACTGGCAAAACGAGTTGGATAATACTAGTTAAAATAAGAAACTGTGGTGTCAGAAATATCACAGAGTTCTGACAACCCTGGACTGGAAATCTCTTCTCCCTTCACATTGTAACGGCCAACCTCCAAGCTGGCCTATGCACTTTGAATGCATCAGTGATCATCAAGGACTGAGGCCAACATTAAAATTCTTCACTATATTTTCCTCTATTATTAAGAAAGATCATCTGAGCAAAATTGGACCAGTATTAAATGAATATATTATTACAATTTATTAATCAATGTAATAAGTTTACAACCTAATCTATTCCAAATACAATCATACCAAAATAAACATAATTAAAACCACCCAAGCTGACATATGTCAGGACAAAGTATTTATTAGTAGATAACTGTTACTGATTGTGAATCATATAACAAGAACGGAAATGAAACTTTTTGTTAACATTAAGAGGTGTCATGCCTACTTCTGATTCTAATCTAGATTATATTTATTAATGTTGCATTCTGATGATCTGAGCCAACAAACAAATTAACAGGCAGCTGTTCATGGAAGCAATGCAGTTTAATTTTGTTGTTTGTTTTCCATACCCTGCTGTACATTTGTAAAAGAAAAAAAAAAAGACAGAAAAAAAGGTCAATTCTATATACCACATGGCTACTTAAGCACTTCTTATTATGCCTTCCAGGAAGACCTGTTGTTCTTTTCCACCCAAACCCTGATCTTGCTGATTATGTTTCTGAATGAAGTCAGGAGGGATGGCCCAGCACTAGACTGAGAGGAAAGTATCCAACATGCAAACTCCTTTTCTCTCTCCCTGCTAAAGGGAAATCCACATTTCATTTGCTAAGAAAACAGTCTCCTTGAAAGTAAATTAGATGTCAGATTTTCAATTAATATAAAGCAAGAAAGCAGGCTTGTAATTTTTTCTTTTCCGCAGCAGCGGTCCCCAGCCCGCTGACAGCTCATCCCTCGTGAGGTGCTTGGGGATCCAGCCAGCACAGGTTTGGAGCTTCTGAAAGCTAACACAAGACTGGAAGGAGCCCAACAGCCTATGCCCAAAGCACATCTGGCCCCCACATCCACATGACCCCTTGGCAGTTCTCTCTTCCTCTCACGTTCTGAGAATGCCCCAACAGCTGAGGGAGGGGTTGCAGGTGTCAGAGCTGAGCCTGCACTGCACACTGCCCTCCATAAAACTGGGTGTCCAGGTGAGAGCACAGGTTACAGCAAAACTCAAGCTGGTGCAGCCTCTGGGGCATCCTGAGCCTTGGGTGGCCACTGCACACAACACAGTGCAGCTGCACTGCTTCTGGGAGAAAGCTGTGATCCTGCTGCTCGAGCAGAAAACAGAGAGTGTCAGAACATCTCCTTTCCTTGCACCAGATACTGCTGAACCTGCACTCTGCCATCCTGGGGAAGAAACACGGAGCTGGTCAGTGGTACCAATAACTCAGCACTGCTCTCCCCCTGACAGCTTCTCCAAATTCTCATGTCAAACAGACCACTGAGCCTCACTTCACACCCACAGGCCCATTTTTCAGCTCATTCCCCAAGGCTCTAAAAGCTGCACAGTGAAGTCATAATGAAATCATATCTTTTATATCGATATAACTAAAACACAATTAGGACACTGCTGAGAATGTTGTATATGGAAAGTCCTCTGTTTGTTTTTCTGCAGGGACTGGAATGTCAGAAGCCATCAGCTAATACTAGGTAGCAGAAAGGGATTGAATATTGAGCTCAAAATAATTTTTGATACACAAATACAATGCTTGATAATACTGCTGATATTTAGCAATGCTGTGAGAATTCATTTGAATATGCAGGTTTAATAATTGAGGATGCACTTTACAGGCATTTGTAAAATAACAATTCAAAATGCATATTACTTGTTTCATACACTGTGTCTGCCTTTAGAAATTTTAATAAAACTAATTTTAACATTTTTTCATTTCTGACCAGCTGTGGCTCTGAATTGTCACTTTGCACAGATCCTGGACACAGGATTTTGTTTTGCATCATTCCCACTTCCACATCTTGTGCATTAGAAGATAGAAGTCCCATTCTTGTTTTTTATTCTCACTTATATAAAGAAGAGTGGACATAAATATTTAATATTTCTTATAGATCACTGAGACTTTATTAAAAAAAAACTCTGAATCCTATTTTTTTCCTTTCTATGTATTTTTCTTCCTATGTATTTATCATTTCCTGTTCACCCTGAGCAAAGTTAGGAAGCATTTGCTTAGATCTTAGTAATGTCCACATCAAGTGCTTCTTAACATCTAAAATTGCTGATTTTGACAACCTCAATTTTATTATTCAGTTTGCCTTGCCAACAAAACTGCTAACCTAGAGAAGCTTTGCTTCCCATCTTCTACTTTAAGCCAGACAAAAAAGAAACTATTTTCAAGTTGTGAAAGCACATTGCCATGCTCTTCTCTGCTTCCCAATTTATCATAAGGATACACTAAATGTTATGATTCATATGGTGAAATGCAATGTATTTAAGTTTAAATGAAAACTACAGCAGTGACTAGCTACCAGCAGAATAGAAATAAGAGGGAATTTGAGTTTCTTTTTCTGTACTTCCTTCCTTGATCAAGTCTAACCACATTTTTCTTGCACCTGCGAGTCTCTCAGATAGATAGATGATACTTAATGACCTGCCTTGAGACATGATTTTTAATACTCAGAGGGAGAGACCAGAAAATCCTCAAATAAAAAAACTCCAAAGTTGATTTATAGATTATACCTCTCTTCATAACCCTGACAGAGGAGGAAATACATTTTTTTGCATTGTAAAGAATTTAAATGAGCAAAACTTTATGATGGATTCTAAACTACCCATGAATGAGTGAGATGAAAATGCATTTAGAAAACCAGTGCATTCTTATTCTCACCTGGACTGGCAGATCAAAGGAGGCAGCTTTAGTTATCCCAGTTCAAGGCTATAACTGCAAAAAGCTGCAGTGTAACCACAGACAATAAATTTAAAAAATTGAAAGAATAATTAAATTGTAATTCTGCCTAGAAGGTCAAGTGAGTAGCTTCAGTTTTAAGTCAAATGTGTTAAAAATGATTCATCTAACTTGAGTTATTAAAAAATAAGTTAAGCAAATAAGGAAGTGAAACTCTCTTGTAAATAGTTTAAAACATAATTAAAAGCCAATTGTATTACACTCTTTTTCTTTTATTAACTTTTTTTTTTCCAAATTTAGAAGAGTCCTTAAAATCTTGGAAAAAGATCTACTCATTGAAGTAGTTCAGTGATATACAAACTAAAGAAAATATTTTTGGGGCATTTTATAACATTATAGTTAACTGTTAAAAGGCAAAGAGAATATGTTAAAAATAGTTTTTGCAAAAGGATGGCATAAAGCATTTCAGCATTTCTAAAATGAGGCATTAGGTGGATATTTACCTTTGAACAGCCCAACCAACAACCCTACCAACAGCTTCTCCTCCTCATTACCCACATGACTTTTCTTGGCTTTTGATATCATATGTAAAAAATACAGAGAAAACAACATGAAGAAAGTAAAAATGAGCTAGAAGGAGGTTGAAATGCCTCTCTGCAGTCCCATGGCATGGTCTCTACCAAAGCAGGCACGTGCCTAATCCAGAGACACCCATAAATAGCTCATCTGCCCTCCTGGAGCTCAGGTACAGAAACCTTCAGTCCATTTCAAAAGGGAGAAATTAAATCACACATCCCTCTCTTCTGGATTGGCAGAGTGACCCATGAGCACTGCAAATTCACAGAGAGAGAGTTATACCCACAGTTCCTCAGCTGTGGAGCAATACTCATTTACTTACCCGAGTTCTGCCTGCTCTAGCCAACAATTACATACAGCTACAATTTTTAGGTAAAATAGCACCAATGAACATATTCATAATGCCAATTAAAGCTAATCTTACTCTTCTAGGTTGAGAGCAATTTGCATTCAGCCTTAGCTTTGGAAAGTAAAAATAATGATGTAGATAATTTCTTCCTATTCATTAAGGACAGTGGATATTTTTATCCTGTTGGACATTTCTGCAGCATTTAGAAACACTATTTCAGGATGACCTAGTGTTATCTGATACAGAGAAAAAGTCCATGCATAATGTATCAGAATGTTTTTTCAGGAACATACAAAAGAAGCAGTGACAGCCAGCTGTACCTCCAGTGCTGTAGCCTCAGTGCATGGGGAATAAAATGAGATCCTGTGGAGAGGGGAAGAACTGGTGACATTGTGTGAGCCTAGTCAGATAAAAAGCATTAAAGTAAACATTTGCTGGGTATTATATAGCTCTGCCAATGCATCTCCGTGTAAAATCATCCCACTGTTACCAGGACCTGTTTCTTTATATGATGGGTTCATAAGTGAAAATCAGGCTGCTGAGGTTGGACACAAGGATAAAGGCTATAGCTCAAGGGAAACTTTAAAGAAGCCACAGTCTTTCTTGTTTGAAAATATGTGCCACTTGTATCAGGGTTCTTGCAGTTCTAAAAACTCTGTAAGGGTCATACTAATACTAAATGCTGGCATGTTTACAAAGCACCATGCTATCCTAACAAACATATCTGGCTTTAGTCACCATTTCAGTATCCCTTTTCAATGATAAACTTTCCTATAAGTTCATTGGGAAATTGCATGAAAGGGAATTTAAAAACCTGACCTAATTATCTTATTTACCAGTCTTTGAATATGTCTTGCACATACCTGAAGGTCCAAGTTGAATAATGCCTTTAATAGCCTTATATTGGCACACCTGAACATTTTATTACTAAATAATATGCCAGAGTTTATCTTAGGGTAGAGAGGGGAGTATAAGACTGCAGATCTATTCCTGCAGGAGCTTAAAATAAAACAAGTAGTGAGTAAAGGTTTGTGATATTGCTCAACACATACAGTGAGAGCATCCAGTGCACTGAAAAGCACCTCCTCACCAAAACAACACATTATTTGCATGCTCTGAGGGGACAAGAGAAATAGAAAGATGAAAATACAAGCGTTGTGTGAGAAACCTGTAAACACATCACTTAATGCACCACTGGCAAGCACAGTGTAAGAGAGACCATTGTGTATATGAGCAGAATAAGAATTTAGGCAAGTATTTGCAGCAGGAAAGTAAAAAGTTTTGGTTTAATACAGATTTGTTGCTAATAAACCAGGATTGTCATGCAGGGTTATTGCTAATAGAATCACAAAATCACAGGATCAGTTAGGCTGGAAAAGACCTCCAAGATCACTGAGTCCAGCCTTTGATTGGGCACCATGCTGTCAACCAGACCATGGAGTGCCACATCCAGCTTTTCCTTCAATACCTCCAGGAATGGTGATTCCACCTCCTCTCTGGGCATTCCAGTATCTAATCACTCCTTCTAGTGAATACATATTTCCTGATAAAATTTTTTGAACCATAAAGGGAAGGTAATTGTTCAGCATTCCTCCAATATGACTCTATGTTGTTTTCCATAAAATTATGCTGATCATATCTATATATACATTTTAGTAATTAGACACACACACATATATGTATACATGTATTGATAACATCAAATTCCCCAATAAATTTGCAATTAAATTTCTGATTTCTGATATCTGTGCACATATAAATGCAGGTATATTTGATAATAAATTCTTTAGTATGGTACCTCAAAAAACATTTAAAAGTGAAGTTTGATTAAAATTCTAAATGGAAATTTTAAGACAGCTTCTTCTTAGGCAAAATAACATATGATTCTAGTGTATATTGTAGGGATTTTACATCAAATTTTATGGGTTGCAGTTTTATCCACAAGATTCTGGGCATGAAAATTAGAAAGAGATTTGTTTTTTTCCACAGACTGTTGTTCAACAAAATGATTTTTTTAACCTGTAGTAGGAAGCAAGGCAATATATAATAAGAGAAATATCATGCCTAGATTAAAGCAGTATGACTATGACAAGTTAGGGGAATTTAGTAATTCTGACAGCTAACAGATTATATTGACTCAGATTATAGCTTGTCATTACAGTGATGGTAGATTGGCCTTTTCAAACTAAGTAGATTGGTCCCTTGAAATGAGCAACTTGTGACAGTTTAGGTGATTCTTCCAGTCCATATTGTGTGCTCAGAGGCTCTTCTTTAGACTTATTTCAGGACCACACACCAGTTTTCTTCAAGCTTTTCTCAGCCTTAGGCACCTCATACTCCCCAGTATGTTTTGAAAGGAAACATTTGCTTCAATTGCTCTTACTTTACTCCCTGGCTTCAGACACATCTGGAGATGGGGAGTAGAAGCAGCTTTTAGTGTTCCCCTCTAGGCAGGTCTAGGGTAGGTTTACAATCTGGGAAGAAATATGGCGTCAGAGGTAATCTTTGGGTTTCCCCAGAAGTTCCTGCAGGAAGATTTACAGTGTTTAATCCCATAAATGTCATTGTACTCTGCAGGTATATTTTACACTTTCTGCTAAATAATTATTTCAGAATGCAACAGCATGGCATGGAACATATGTGCAGCAAAAAATAATCTCCACAGAAACAGAAGAGATCTGGATTCATCAGTGCAGTCATGCTATGCTTGCTCAGAAAAGGCATCATAGCTCGGCCCAACTGCTTTTTCCCTGAAAGCCCCAGAAGTTCTCATTCAAAAATGGCATTAGTACAATTTCGTTTGCACACACTGAAAGAAAAGCAGCAAATGTTTGTGTTTCACTGTGTTTCTGTACCTCACTGTCCTGGGCTCCTCAGGGGGAGGAAGGAGCAACCAGCAGCACCAACCCACCGTGCATAACCCAGCCTTTGCACCACCAAAATCAGCAGTTCTGCTGTGGTCCTGGCATCTGCAGGGCCTCTGGGGTTGGGTCAGGAGAGGACTGTTAAAATGGTTTATCCCCACCTGCTGCAGGAGGGTTCTCATTGGGAGGGCTGTCTGCTCCTTTTGAATGAGCCTAAACCAGAGACTGTCCTGAAAGTTTACCTGATCTGGTCCAACTGGGTTTCAGCCCACAGGAGGATCCCAGAGTGACTCTGAAGTCAACCTCTCCCTTTGGGGGTAAACCCACCACAGCCTCAGTGCTGTTTGGCTGGATAAATCCAGTCTTACTGGGCTGCACAGTTTGGTGACACAGTAAAAAAAATGTGGGAACACCATGGCAGGATGGACCCTGGTCTCCCAAGAAGGGATTGACAATTAGTGTTTGGTTTTTGTGGGTTTTTCTTAACAAACAAACAAACATACACAAAAACAAATTAAAAAAAAAACCCAAATAAACAGAAAAGGAAGTGATACATTCCCTGGAAATGTTCAGTGCCAGGCTGGGTGGGGTTCTGGGCAACCTGATCTGGTGGGTGCCATCTCTACCAGTGGCAGGGGGCTTGGACTACATGAGCTTTAAGGTCCCTTTCAACCCAAGCTATTCTATGCTTCTATGAAACACAATATGTGTTTTTATTTTACTGCAGAGGGCAGAAGATGAGGCCCTTCAAAGATCTATAAAATACCAGATTCTTACATTCCCTTGGGATCCTGACTGTGTTTAATCTCTACAGCCTCTAAAAGATCTGACCTACTACTAACAATATTATTTCTTACCTGTGTCTATCTGCAGACAAGCTCCATATAAACCTCATTTTATACCTCCTGGGTAGCTCAGAAACATTGATCTTCAAAGCACAGTTATGGAGTGGTCTGGTAACAACAGGATTGCACTAAATTGTGCCACTCTGGGAGTGTTCAAGGTGTTTGCTGGAAGTTTCTCTTCAAGTAATAATCAGTCTCACTCACCTTATGAGGTCAGAAGGAGCCACAACACAGAATGACTCAGCTGATGATGTGGTGAATAACTGTCAGTTATTTGTCTGGCACTATTGTGCCAGCTCTCCAAGCTCCTGGGATAAAGTAAATGTCAAAGGCACCTTTAACCCAGGAGCTGAGCTTTTCCAAGAGCTGGTGTTGAATATATTCCTGCCAGGCTAAATAGGAAGGGTGACACAGGTAATCATCTGCTGTGCCAAAGCACCATCTGTCAGTGTAATGAAGAAGGACATGTTGAAATCAGATTATATCCACCTGAAAAAAAAAAAAAAAGCTGAAGTTTAGACTGGGCATTCAAAGGCCAATCCTTTCCCTGTTGACTTCAGGCCAGAATGAGATTATGAGCTGTCCTAATTTATCTCACTTCCAGTTCTTATGAGCAGGGAAATAGAAACCTAAATAAAGTGAGCAGTAAATACTTTTTGTGGTGTGCAGAGAAACAGAACTCCTCTTGACCCTCTCAAATATCTTTTGAAACAGAATTAACTCGGCAGCTATGTTTCTGTGCATCTCCACAATAAGATCCTACATGCTGCTGGGTCATCCTGCTGAAGAGAGAAGGGACTGCCAGGGAGGGGCAGGTCAGGGAGAAAAAGTGGAGAAGCTCTGTTGGTGTGAGAAGGACTGGTAACCCCTGGGACCCACAACCTGCACACCACTGCAGTGCCTCTCACTGCAGGAGTCACCCTCCTGAGAGGCAGGAAGAGAGGGAGGAAATGCCCTGTTTTCCCTGCAAGGTAGGTCCTCAGTGGTCCCTTTTGTTTAACTACCTGCAGGGGAAAAGTTTAGCTCCTTTCTGCTGAGTCCCCTGCAATCTGTGGTATTTTGTTGAGGGTTGGACTTGATGATCTTGGAGGTCTTTTTCAACATTTATGATTTTATGGCTCTGTGATCTATTAAGTCCTGCTTCTGTTCCCCATGTCTTGTGGGTGTTCCCCATGTAGGAAATCAGCAGTGAGCTGTTCAAGTTGCTGTGAGTCTTGAATAAAATTATCAGGGTCAAGTAGTACTGGTAAGAGAATCTCCATTTGGAAAGTCCACAACACTGCTCTTTTCTTATTTTTGAAAGCTGTACTTTAAGTGCATAATTTTTAAAATATATAACCTGATGTATGGTATTTGAAACATACTTTGTACAATACATTCCCAGAGACTCTTTGAGAGGAGCAGGGAGTTAACAATGGGCAACAGAAGGTGAAAATAATAAAGAGGAGGGTTTGGAAGACACCTTTTCTCCTCACAGAGTTCATAGATGGTTTTTCACTGTTTGGTTTTATTGCCTTAGATTCTTGGGAAGAGAGTTTTTGCCCCCTAATTTTTAGGATTTTCACAAGACTTGACGTACCAGAAAGGAAAATTTTCATTCTCAAGACTAAGGAAAGCTGAACTCTCTCATGAAAAGCAAAAGCTCTATTTCTCCCAACATATTTCAGGATTAAAAATAAACATGTCTAAGTGTGGAGACTGACTGGGATAAAACTTTCAGAACCCAGAAACTGAACTGATTCAGCATCATTTCCTCTTCCATACTTCTTTGCCTTAAGAGATTTCTAAAAGCTGAACTCTTCTCCAGTTGGTTTTGGGGCAATCCAAATATACAAAAAAAGACTATTTTTGCTTTGGCTTTTTTTCCCCTTCATGCATGTATAATAATACTTAAATATATTATATAATAATAAAATACTCTATTTATTAGATTATAAAACATGTTATTATATTGTTATAATATGTAGCAAATATGATTAAATAAATCACTATTAAATTATGTAAGGTGTATTCTATACCTGCTACAGAATGATGTAATAATGCTTCATATGTGGAAGTAAATTTGCTATAACTGTTGCTTTAGTTGTGTCTACATTGGATTTTACTTCAAAATCAAGTACATATGGATTTTGGGAACTCTCCCACCCTCAGGGTATGATGACTTTTGTCCTGTGTATCTCTTGGTTCTCAGACCTCAACTCTCTTATTGAAGACTGAGGTCATACATTTCCCTCTAAAGTGTTTTTGTCCTTACCTTTCTTTCAGACCCTTTCAAGAGCTTGCCAAATGGCCACAGTCACAAATGACTACAATTCCCAGTGTCATGACAATGGGCAGTGGCTGGAACAGCATCCAGCCCCATGCTGGGTGCTGTAATCATTGTCTCCTCAGTCTTGAACCCCTTGATTTGGGACCGTGGTACAGCTCTATCACTGACAGGGCTTGACCACTCAGCTCTCAACTCCTACTGCTTTCCAAGCATGTCTGAAAATAATATATTTCTTTTTATAATGAAGGTTTTGTCATGAAAATAAGGGAATGAGAAACTCTCTGCAGTTTCCCCTGAAGTCAGAGTATCTGCAGCCTTGGTTGGGTGTACATTGAGTACAGCTGAGACTGCAGTGCTCCTGAAGAACTCCGGATGTAAAAATAAACTTTACAAAGCGAGGGAATTCATAATTCAAGGAGGCATTTCACAAATAAGATATTAACTTCTAATCAAGAGGAGAGACACCACAATCTTAAACTTGTTCAAGTATAGAAAATACCCTATTTGGAGAAAGTAATGTCAGAATTGCATTACATAAATAGTCATTAAACTAAAACAGAGAGCTTGTAATGCAACATAAAATACAGGTTGTAAACACATATTCCATAATGGATTTCATTTCTATTTCATTTTCCAGATTCACATCTGAAACCTAAATGTAGTTACTGTTGTGTGAACTTAACAAAGAGAAGCATTAAAATATTTTGTTGTTCTTTCAAAAAACAAATTAAAAGACAAAGTAGATGATTTAAAAATCTAGAAAGATCTTGTACATTTGGATACACTGTAACTTGTGGATGCACACATAAATGCTCTCTTTTAAAATACATGTTACAGCCTGTGCATATGTGTGAAGGAAATAGTATATACTTACACAGAAAAATATTTTCCTAATCAGTAATTTTCAAAATAAAAAATTATTTATTTTCTATTAATTGTGGTTTGAAAAACATAAAATAGAACTGCAGAAAAGTTTATTCATAAATTATTTTTAAACTACAAAGCATTGCACCTACCAGTACATGGCTATGGCACAGGACAAATAAGAAATGCATCTTAGTGAAGTCACCTAATCAGTTCTACACTGATGAAGAAAATGGATAAAAATTTATGATGAAAGACTGCATAATAAATGTTATAGTCTAATTTTTTGGAGAGGACTATATGTTCCCTTTACCAGACTCTCCTTGTTTTTCATGCATAGAGATGATAATTTATTTTTCTGTAAAAGTACACTGGGTGCTGTATTTTTGTCTCTAATCTGAGAATTTTAGTGTGTCACCAAAAACGCTCTCTGAAATGTCTTATGTCTGATCTTTATTTTAATTGAAACAGGCTGGTAAAGTAATGCTCATACAAGCTGCTAATGTGTGTGTAGTTTATCTTCATTTAATGAAATGTCAGGTTTAGGACAGGAGAACTGTAGAGTTTCCTAAGCTGTGAGGAGTGTCAGAGTAATGAGATTGTGTTTCCAACATTGCCAGAACAGTTTGAACTTTCTGAAGTAGTCAGAAGGGCTGTACAAGAGGTGAAACACTTTGCCTCCTTATAATTTGTTCTCCTTTAATTCTAAAAGGCAGTCCTGAAAGGTGTGCTGTCACTGATCAGCATGTACAATTCTCACTAAGGCCACTGGGGGCTGGTACACGAATCAGCTTCAGTGGATGTTTCCAAAAACACCTTGCTCTCAAAATAATTGAAAAACGTTGGTTTACTGTATAGTTCTTAACGAAAAAACAAAACAAAAACAAAACAAANTATTTTGTTGTTCTTTCAAAAAACAAATTAAAAGACAAAGGAGATGAGTTAAAAATCTAGAAAGATCTTGTACATTTGGATACACTGTAACTTGTGGGTGCACACATAAATGCTCTCTTTCAAAATACATGTTACAGCATGTGCATATGTGTGAAGGGAATAATATATACTTACACAGAAACATATTTTCCTAATCAGTAATTTTCAAAATTAAAAACTATTTCTTTTCTATTAATTATGGTCTGAAAGACATAAAATAGAATTGCAGAAAAGTTTATTCATAAATTATGTTTAAACTACAAAGCATTGCACCTACCAGTACATGGCTATGGCACAGGACAAATAAGAAATGCATCTTAGTGAAGTCACCTAATCAGTTCTACACTGATGAAGAAAATGGATAAAAATTTATGATGAAAGACTGCATAATAAATGTTATAGTCTAATTTTTTGGAGAGGACTATATGTTCCCTTTACCAGACTCTCCTTGTTTTTCATGCATAGAGATGATAATTTATTTTTCTGTAAAAGTACACTGGGTGCTGTATTTTTGTCTCTAATCTGAGAATTTTAGTGTGTCACCAAAAACACTCTCTGAAATGTCTTATGTCTGATCTTTATTTTAATTGAAACAGGCTGGTAAAGTAATGCTCATACAAGCTGCTAATGTGTGTGTAGTTTATCTTCATTTAATGAAATGTCAGGTTTAGGACAGGAGAACTGTAGAGTTTCCTAAGCTGTGAGGAGTGTCAGAGTAATGAGATTGTGTTTCCAACATTGCCAGAACAGTTTGAACTTTCTGACGTAGTCAGAAGGGCTGTACAAGAGGTGAAACACTTTGCCTCCTTATAATTTGTTCCCCTTTAATTCTAAAAGGCAGTTCTGAAAGGTGTGCTGTCACTGATCAGCATATACAATTCTCACTAAGGCCACTGGAGGCTGGTACACGAATCAGCTTCAGTGGATGTTCCCAAATACACCTTGCTCTCAAAATAATTGAAAAACGTTGGTTTACTGTATAGTTCTTAACGAAAAAACAAAACAAAAACAAAACAAAACAAAACCCCAAAAAACCCCCCATCCTGTCCAAAATGATTTTATTTCTTTTTTTTCTCCTTAGAAAATGCCAGAAATGTCAGTGCATGGCCTTGCATGGGGAAGAGCACACTTCTAAATGACAGGCTAAAAACCAGCTTGCTGTGCTGCAACCTAATTCCTACAAAAGAGAGAGAGGAAAACTTTTCATTTTGATGTTCTTTTCTATCATGGGATCATAGAGTATCCTGAGTTGGAAGGGACCCACAAGGATCATTGAAGTCCAACTCCTGACCACAAGCAGAACAGTCCCAAGGATCCACAATGAGCCTGACAGCATTGTCCCAGTGCTTCATGAACTCTGTCAGGCTGGTGCTGTGACCANGCATGATGAAAGAACACATAATAAATTTTATAGTCTAATTCATTGGAGAGGACTATATGTCCCCTTTAACAGACTCTCCTTGTTTTTTTCATGCATAGAGATGATAATNTATCCAACAGCCCAGTTCTCCTGTTGAACTATAGGTAAAATTATTTCAGCCTTTTTTTTGCAGAGATTATTCCCAAACAGGGGTACATGGAGATGGTTGAATTATTACATGAACTGAACAGTAGGCAAACAAATAAAACAAAGACAAGCTGCATTGCAGCAATACCACTGTATTCAACTGCAGCAGTTCAAAGGACTGCCTCATTTTCAAGAAAATGATATTTCCCCTCCTACCCCCACCTAGGTTATTTTGCTGAAACTGCTGGAAAGCAGAGCATTCATAACAGGTGAAAGTGAAGACTCCTGGGAGGCAATGAGACTCTTCTTGTTATCTTCATGGTTGTTTGCATTCTATTTTCTTACCTTCATTACTCAGAGGCATCTGTATATTTACCAATTTTGAACAAAACCATGACAACATACATGGTAAACTAAAGCTTTCAATATAGCTCCAGAAAAAATTTCCCTTCCTAAGGCAGAGTAGAGTTTCAGGACTTTTGACCTCAGTATTGTGAAGTACTGTAAATGTATCCACTTACAGCATTTTCTCATCTATGAAAAAATAAAAGCAAAACTGCATTTGAAATAAGCTAGAGGCATGAAATAAAATGCTATAAATACAAGGTATCTTTTATATCACAAAGTCTGTATGATTCAAAAGAAGAGCTGTGGGGAAAAGGCTATTGAACTTTCCTTGGAAGGTGACAGAAATAAATCTCCTACTCTAATTTATCAGCCAGTATGGCACTAGAGTCTCTCCAATCAGAAGACATTGAGATCTATATATGAAGTGCAGGAAAAAGAAAGGGAACAAGAAACACCACAGAAGTTCTGCTCTTAACAAACTCAGACTCACAGAGTTCAAACAGGCAAAATAAAGAAGTTAATAGACACTGTAATAGAAGAACAGTATTCTTTAGACAGAAAAGTCTCTGATACATGTTGATGGGTGTATATTCATCCTTTAAACCCATGAGATCCTGTGCATTTATTCTAATACCATATTTTGAAAGTGGGAGAAGCTGCTTACGATGGTATGATGATGTGGATGTTAAGGACCCACCACTGAGTGGTCTGAGTTCTTAGACTCTTCTCACCATTTGGGATTTTCCCTTTTATGTCATGTTAACACAGCTGGGAAGAGTACTTCAGCTGAAAGGACTTGTAAGATTTACAAAACAGAATTGCTCTGTTTGAGTCTTAATCATGAAACCTTGCAGGAATCTAAAGTGCACCCCTCTTGCTGACCCTTGGGGCTGGGTGGGTGTGTACGAGCCTGTGGTGATGGGGGCAGGTGTCCCCACTGGGACCCTGTCAGCTCTGGTGCTGTCACTCCAAAGAGCAGCAGCCTGAGCATCTGGGGATGTGCCACCCACACTTTTCCCCTGCAGGAAGGATCTATCAGAACGTGGTGGGCCTTGGCCAGTGCTCAGCACCCAAATTGCGGCAAAACAGGGTAACTGTAAAGTTTTGAGCTACTGACTGACAGCTTACAATAGCTAAATAATGTTAATTATGCCATTGTCCTGTAATTAGTGTCGTGAGGTTTGTGTAATGTCTCTTACTCTTCTAATATTCATGCAATTGAGCTCCATGAAGAATTTTTAGTCAACTTGTTAATTTCCCAATCAAAACATTGAAAACAGACTGTCAGATTTTTAACTTCAATTCTACTTGGTTGGTTTCATGCATTAAACATCTCGCAGGGATGTTTGTTTTGGCTGGAGCCACTCTGCACTGCCACAAGTTGAGTGTCCCCTGAGCTCCTTGTGCATTTTTTAAAGATCTCAGTGTTTCAGGTAATTGGACTGGGAACTGTTTCCTGTGCACTGGTTGCAGATTAAGGAAATTAAGGGTGCAACAGTTAAAAAGGTGCATTCCTGATTTAATTTGCTCTCTGGAATGACAGAGCTATTCAATCAATTTCAGAGCATTGCTATTATTCTGGAAGACTGCCAGCCAGGGAAGTATAACCAAATTTTCAGCTGGATTTGAAACAAACAGAAGAGGGAACCAATTGGCACTGTTGTAATACAACAGAACTAAAGGTTTGCAGAACAAGCTGATTTCAATAGGTGTTGACTTTTAATTGAAAGAGGAAGTAGTTATTTTTAAAATTCTTTCTTTGCAAGGCATCTGAAGATGTGGAATAAGATAGAAGATGACGTTTGCTTGATTTTTTTTTTTCAGAAAACAGGAATACGGATAATATTATAAAGAAAGCAAAAGAATTTTTACAGGTGGAGGGTAGATAAATAGGTATAAGGAAGTACAAGTTTAAAATCATTGTTATTGCACACTTGGCAGATTAAATAGTAGAAAAGATTGTTGTTAATGAGGATAAAGCTACTTTCTTTGTTTCCTAACATCCATAAATGTAGTTTGTGCATCTTCTGGAAAGGAGTTTGAATGAAAATGTATTAGACATTTGGTTGTGATTGTTTGATTATTTTCCTCTGTTTTTTACACTGAAGAATAATAGCAATGAAACTGGAGAACTGGATTGGTTGCTGATTGTCTCAAAAGTAGGAATGCTGTAGCATGACTTGCCATTGCTGTCCTGCCTGAATTAGGTTGAACTTTGAACAACATGCAGCCAACAGAATTGTATCTAATAATTATAAAATCAGCTGTTGTCTGAAGTAAAAGTCTGTAAGGTTTTCCCTAAATCCCCATTAAAAAAAAAAAAAAGATTATTTTCCTTTAAATTCATAAATACTGAGGAGACTCAATAACTTACAGTAGGCATTTTAAGTTTTGGTAGATGCATTATGACTTGGGTAAATTTGAAATATAAAGGAATATGCATTTGGTACTCTGAAATAGTTAAATTTTATAAAGTAACAAATGTATATGGTAAGTGGAGGGAGAGTGTTAAGAGGCTGGAGCCAGGCTTTTTTCAGTACTGCTGAGTAATAGGACAAGAGGCAGCTGACAAACTGGTACACAAGAAGGGAAACTGAAATCTCCATGAATTTTGAAATCTCCAATAATTAAGGCTATCAAGAATCTTTATTCCACGGAAGGAGAAACAAAAATGGATGAGGAAAGAACCCTCAGCCAATCACTCCAATAAAGATACCTGGAATAAGCTTTAGGTTTATGAGTGGGAAAAGAACAATTAGCAAGCTGTATGTTAGCTATCAAGTGATGAAGGGCTTAAGCAAGAATTGCCAGAAGTCAAGCTGAAAACTGAAACCTTACAAAGAAATAAAAGAAACAGCTACAGAAACAAAAATAGGTGATAAAAAGTGGAGTTCCTAACTGTAGAACCAGCAGGGATAATCTAAGCAAGTCTCCTAAGTCACGGAATCACAGAACCACTGGGTTGGAAGAGACCTCCAAGATCATCGAGTCCAACCCAGCCCTAACACCTCACCTAAACCATGGCACCAAGTGCCACTTCCTGTCTTTCTTTAAACACATCCAGGGATGGTGACTTCACCACCTCCCCAGGCAGACCATTCCAGTGCTTTATCACTCTTTCCACAAAAAACTTTTCCCTAATATCCAACCTGTATTTCCCTTTGCCCAGCTTCAGACTGTGTTCTCTCATTCTGTCAGCTGCTGCCTGGAGAAAGAGACCAAGCCCTGACTGCCACCACCTTTCAGGGAGTTGTAGAGAGTGATAAGGTCAGTTACTGCTCTCAGTTTTCATGATGATAGCTTCAAGGATACAAAGCTGAGATGCAAAATGAAAATAGAGGTGCTGAAATGGCCATGTTAGAACTGAAAGCAAAACTCCAGGAACTCTACAGAAACCTGAAAGGTTCAGAGAGACAAATGTTACTTCTGGTAACAAAAATCTCAACCAACACAAATTTGGGATTAGTAGATATAAAAGGAGAAAGTATTTAAAGCAATAAAGAAGGGATGAAGAGATTGAGAAATTAATACATCTTGGAATCTGATGTCCAAAGTATGCATATTTTTGAAATAAATTTTGAAGGAAATATTGCAAACTGAGATGTAAAAGGGGAATGAGGATGAAATGTAACACAGTTCACCTAAATGTAACAGTTTACCTAAAGGAAATTTGATTCCAACTCTGAAATTCTTCCATCTCTGTATTTTCTACAAATTTGATCTAATGAAAATTTGACAAATATTGGTCCAATTGAGGAAGGTGCAAGCAATTAATTAAAAGCAGATAAGGAGGTGTTAAAGCAAAGGCCTGTAGCATGTAACTGCTGGGACTGAAGGGGAGATATTAGTCTTGAGCTATTGTTAGGGTCCGCAGGGGTCTGCGGAGTCCTAATAGGTTCGTTTTGGGGGAATCCTCAGAGCGCAGAAGACACAGCACAGGGACAAAACCCGTTGCAACCAACCNGCACCTAAATGTAACAGTTTACTTAAAGGAAATTTGATTCCACCTCTGAAATTCTTCCATCTCTGTATTTTCTACATATTTGATCTAATGAAAATTTGACAAATATTGGTCCAATTGAGGAAGGTGCAAGCAATTAATTAAAAGCAGATAAGGAGGTGTTAAAGCAAAGGCCTGTAGCATGTAACTGCTGGGACTGAAGGGGAGATATTAGTCTTGAGCTATTGTTAGGGTCCGCAGGGGTCTGCGGAGTCCTAATAGGTTCGTTTTGGGGGAATCCTCAGAGCGCAGAAGACACAGCACAGGGACAAAACCCGTTGCAACCAACCACTTTATTTAGTGCTACTAACAGNGAAATTCTTCCATCTCTGTATTTTCTACAAATTTGATCTAATGAAAATTTGACAAATATTGGTCCAATTGAGGAAGGTGCAAGCAATTAATTAAAAGCAGATAAGGAGGTGTTAAAGCAAAGGCCTGTAGCATGTAACTGCTGGGACTGAAGGGGAGATATTAGTCTTGAGCTATTAACAGTGATTAGATTTTGTTTAATATTTTTGCATTTAGTCTACCAAAAGAAAAAAACATATAAAACAGAAAAAAATATTAACAAGACAGAAGATGTATTTAAAAAGTAATAATCTTAATATTCAAAAGATATATACATCTTTTAAAGACCAATTTACTGAAATTAAAAGGCTTAGAGTTTAGGATATTTGGGATGTAAAAAGAACAGCTTTCCAGTAGCCAACACTGAAGTTTTTAAAAAAGCCAAAGCAAGTCCCTAATTATCTCTAACACTGTCCTCTGTAAGATTATGAAAGTCACTTTATTGTGCATTTTTTGTGGAGGCAGCTGGTTGGCTTTTCTCACTTTGGAGGTCCCATACAGTCCAAAACACCTCTGTGCAACGACCTAACAAGGTTACAGCTCTGAAAGATAAAATGTGCTATAGATTTATACCAATTCTGACTGTAACTCTGGTTTTCCAGCATGGGACTGCTACATTTAAAGGCATTTTTCTTGTATGTGCCATGGGAAAACACAGCTTTCATCTCTGTCTGGGCTGCCTTTCACCTCAGAGTGTTGGGGCTACCAGTTCATGACACAGCATGAGCTCTCTTGTAGCTCACACACTTCAGTTAGAGAAACAAAAGTTGGGGATTTTAAAAAAAAATTCCAGCAGACAGAGTTTTTGTGAATACCAATGATGAATAGGATTGACAAGTTTGACATTTGATTGGACAACAGCACATGTAAATCAGAAAACCAATGTCTGAATTGCAAATCAAAGCCACAGGACTGATGTGAAAAAAAAACCAAAACAGAAATAAGTACAAAAATCTGCCAGAGAACAATCAAGCCTTTCAGTTAAAATTCCCTAAGCAGAAGCCAAGACCAGAAGTGATTAAAATCATATGTTCTTGAAGTGATATTTTCCAAACTATTAGCATCTTAAATTTCATCTCCCTGGTAAAGTGAAAAATGAGCCAAGTCTTTTAAAACATACTCCTTTAATGTACTTAGATATGGCACAAAAGAAATTAATTTCTTTCTTCATGTGATTGGCAGCACCAATAAAAGATGTACTCTGATTTTTAAGATAAATGCTTCATACAGTTGTAAAATTACATTTCTCAGTGTCTGCATGCATTTTTTTAAAGAGGCCTCTAATCTTAACAACAGTTACATCAAGTAGAAAATGTTACCTGATTAAACAAGCTGTTTTCAGGCCTTGAGAGCTGATTGTTGAAAATGCTTTGCCCCAACTCTACAGCATCTTCATACAAGTAGAATTCTTTCCTATCTTTCCCCCAGGGTGTTTCTTAGGAAGCAAAGCAGGCTTTGATCCTGAAGCCAAGTGATGGTTTCCAGTGTTTAATCACTGATGTTTAATAAAGCACATGCTGGCATTTCTGTCTTTCCCTTTTTGAGGGCACATAAAGCAATCTCTTCATTGTCTTTGGCCAACATTTTTATTTGGTTTGTCCAAACTGAACAGCTTTGAGATCTCATGTGTCAGTAAGATCAGGAATGTTATTTACAGGAAGATAGAGATAGAAAAAGAGAAACTGTGAAAAAGAGAAATGTGAAAAAGAGAAATGTAAAAAGGAGACATTTCACATCTTTAATACACAAGTTGTGGTGATGCATCCCTCCACAACAATCCCTCCACAATCCCTGTCTAGGATCTCAGGAGTTCCTGATGAGCCTTGACCAGACCAGCCGGGGGATGAAGCATCTCTGACTGTACCAGGTGCTCTTCCATGACACAGGAGGGAGCAGCACTGAGTGTAACAGAAACAACTCCCCAGCCAAGGTGGGGAGCAAAGGATAATCAGTCATCCCTGAGGGCCTGTTGTTATCATGAATCTATAATAAGTCATTTTATAATTGTACATAGTCATATTTAATCACTTTATGATTATTAAATTAGTGAATGATTAAATGCTGCCAAATCCTTTTGCACCCTTGTCTTTTCTATTTGAATCCTTCATCTTTTTTTACCAGGTAAATATTCTAAATTGACTCTCATATGATTTTCCTTTGTACTTCATCTGTGCATTAAGTAACAAAGTGAATTTCACCACTAAACTGTTTAAGTTGCACTTCCACAAATTTATATTAAAACCTGCTTTTTGCCAACATGATGGTGATTCCTTAGAGTGGCTGAAACCACTCATTAATGGCACAAGGCAATAACACACTTAAATTGGCTCAAATGTACACTGAGCCTTAAAATCTGAATTACCCCACAATACAGTGTTTTCACCATGAAGAAGAAAGAGAACTGCTTATTATTGTTCTCTTTGTGGCATAATTTTTAGTGTGGTACAGATATTTTCAAAACTGCTAGATGTTGTTTTGTGTCTGCTTGTGCTATGAGTATGTATTCTTGTGAAATACGAGTGGGAGATATTAAGGAAATGCCACTTGAGGGAAAAAAGTGGAGAAAAGGCATTGCTGACAAGTATTAAAAATTGTGTAGGAGCTCAAGACCATCTCTGCATGAATCTCAACAAACCTTAACTCTGTTAGACACCACAATGGTTAAGAATAGAAAGCAACAGTTATCTAAGCACTAAAAGTTGTGTTCAAGGCCACAATTTGAAAAGCAGAAGAGACCCAGTGTTATTTTCTTCCTTCTTTCAGAGCTTTGAGAAGATTTTCAATGATGTTATTCAGGTCATGAAAGCAAGGTGATGCAAGGAAACAGGCAGGAGCAGGTCCTCCTCCAGCCTGTGCTTCTTCTGCTCTGTGAAGTTTTAAACACCCTGTTCCTTTCAAAATGAAAAGATTTTTTTTCTTGGAATCTGATGCAATACCTAACAGAGGAAAAGGAGGAAGAAAGGAGAAACCCCCAACAGCAAAACTGAAATGAAGACAATTCACATTTAATGTAGCATGTGTGTGGTAAGGAAGTATTTTTATGTTTGCTGGTGTGAATCTGAAGACTGATGTAGCTGCTCTTTCATGCACTTCTGATCAGGAATATATTGATCACTTCAGGAACCAAAGGGACTAATTGTGAGAACCAAAAGACCTAATTGTGAATCACCCTTTTAAACAGAGATTCTCTCTCAATAGCTCCATTTGGCAGGACACGTGTAGCACAAGAGGATTTCATGTATGTTCTCCTGCCTAAAGAGGAAGAAGAAAAATGCTATTAACATGTCTTCATCTACCTGCAGCCTTTTTTCTTGTTTGTAAAGACAAATAAAATTCCAAATGTCCCATTTTCAGTGTTGCAATTGAACCAATAAAGCTGCAAAAGCTCCACTGTCAGGATCTCTGAAAATCAGGGCTGCTTCAGAAATGGAAATGAAGGATATTTTCTTGGATTTCAAATGTCTGTCATACCAATTCCTTATTCCTTGTGCCTGCTTTGAAAGGTCTCCTAATGAATGTGGAGTTCAGGAGGCAAAGTTATGCCACAGGGCTGCTCCCATGCAAACAGCAACTGTGGAATTCCTCTCTGAGTACAAGCTAACTCATTACTAGAGTCTTCTAAATTCCTATCAGGAGTATGCACAAGAGAATGAGCTTAAGGAAACAAAATTAGAAAGGAGGCTTATACCATTATCATTTCTCATGCTTTTAAAAAGTGAATACAAACACTACTATACAGAGTAATTTGGATGCATTTTTTACTATGCCTGGCATTCTCAAAGGCTGTAAAATCTTTTTTTCATGAGCAACTATAGACATGAATTTCACAGAAAGCAAAGTTAAAAGAAAAAGACGGAAATATTTGCTGTTTCAGATCACAAAAGTATTTTGAAGATATTTGGAAGTAATGGAGGTAACAGAACAGTCTTGGGAAGCCTGATTCTTAGCAATCACTCTTAATATAAAACCAAATACTACCTGATCTAGTAAATGTACATTGCAGCAATTATGGAAATAGGACAGGCTTATATTAATTCAATATTTTAAAATGTTTTATCAGTCATATTTATTCAAAATCTTCATGTTTCTCTGCCTCTAGCTGTGAAAAACAGAGGACAGAGAGGTGTTAAAGGAAAAAAACCATTTGTCTCTGACTTGTCCCAAAGAAAAAAAAAATTGATCATTTGTTCTTTACTTCAAATATTTAAGCCTGAAGTTCTTTCCTGTCCATTCTTTGTTCTATTCAAACTTTTATCATACAGGGACTCTTAAACTTTGCTGAAAGGCTTGATTGGCAATAGGCCAGGTCCCCAGGTCTGCAGCTAAATTAAATAAAATAAAGCAGATTGTTCTAATACAGAAAGACTGTGTGACTCAGATTTATAACACATCAAGTTGCCTACTGAAATTCTTCTAGGAGATACATAAACACATGCTTTAATTTCTGTCTGGAGTTTAATCACATTATTCCCTTCGCCCTTAGTGGGATTAAATCACGTGTTCATTGCTTGTGATTAAGCACTCTCCTGCCTTTTGCTGCTTCCTTCCACCAGTGCCAAAGGGCTGCACTATGATCACCAGGAGCACAACCCCTCCAGTGACCACAGCACCTGAGCCCTGCAGAGCACCAGCCTCAGCTGAATCCACCTGTGGCATGAGTGGGGCCTGTGCTCTGCACCCCTGTGCTCTGAAATCAGAGAGCCCTTATCAGTGTGCACCACAGCTCCTTCTCTGCCCTAGTTCCTTCTTAAATAAAACCTTAGTGTGCAGAGAGATGCCAAAATCCTCCCAAAGCAGAGCCACACACAAACAAGGTGCACACGTGTCAGCCAGGTTTATCTGGCACCCCCTGAGCTCTACCAGCACTGTGGCTGCATTTCCATTCTTCTCAGGTTTTCAGGTTTTTTCCTGTTCCGTTTTCTGACCTCTATTCATTGTCGTTTTCCACCCATATTATCTTGCATCCACATGGCTGCAACATTTTTGCACACTGCATGCACACTTAGAGTCAATAGACAAAAATCCCAGAAATGCTTCAAAACAGAAAACTTTTGAAAATAATATGTTGAATTCAATTAACTGAAAAACAGAGTCCTTGAATAGCTATTCCAAAGAGCTATTGTTTTGAAGACCAACACAAAGCTTACAAAAATTGATTCTCCAAAGGTCACTTTCATCTTATTTTCCCAGCAGTTGCAGAAAACTCTACATCTCTAAAATAATTACAGCGGAAAACAAAAGTGTTCCTAATTTCTTGATGCTTGCCATACTGAGACTAAAATTGTCTTTAGAGACACACGTAATTGTAAGTCATGAAAAACCACTTAAATGAGAACTAGGTAACTCTTTGAAAGAGTTTTCAACCTTCCTGTGCTACTTTGAAACTTGGTTTGGGTGCTTTAGAAACCTGAATTCACTTCACTGGTTTTCTAACTAAACTTTGAAAGGTCCTTCTGGAATTTCCAGATGCATNTCTTCACTGGTTTTCTGGCTAACTTATGACTAAATTTTGAAAGCTCCTTCTGGAATTTCCAGATGCATAAATCCTTAGTAACAGGTTTTTTGTTTCTTTGCCTTTTGGTTCGCTTGTATCAAAGACCAGCTTTTTAAAAAGTTATTTATTTGTGTTTATAATGAGGGTTTCCAGAGTGTTCCATGTTCTTTCACTAAATCTATGATCTAAAATCACAAACTGAATCACTGTCCTCATCCTTGGTCATGCAGGGATGCATTTGTAGGTGATGCATGCAGAGAGAGATGAGGGGATAAAATGAGCTCTGGCTCTTCAGGCAGAGCTCACAGGACAAATGCAGTGGCTCCCCATGGGAATGTCCCCCTGCCAGGGACAGCCAGGCCCTGGCATTCTGCAGGGAGCTGTGTCCCTGCCTGAGCTCATGTGCTCCCTCCATATTCCCACAAGGGAAGTTGCAGAAAGCTTTCTGGAGAGTCAGGGCAGGGTCTGGCATTGAGTGTTGTGGCCTTCCCAGAATTTCTGGCAGCGAAAACTGGGCATTTCCAGCAATCACTGTCACAGCAGCTCCAGGTAGTCCACTGGATGAAGAAACCAGTTGGTGAGGCAAAGGTCTGTGACACTGAGTTCCCAGTCTGCTTAAATCCTTACATGAACTTGGGTAAGTCACTTAAATATTTATCCAAAACATTCTCTTCCTATTTGTGCAATGGAGTAGTTTCTTCCTTCTCATAACGATAAATATTAAGAATTTCAGTGCACTCAGTGATAATGGAAGCCATTAACAACCTAAATCAGCAATTCTGCATTGATCTGTGATCCATCTATTAAAAAAAACCTTCAAACATAATCAGCAACATATCTTTGGCCCTATTCTGGGAATACTTTTGCAATTATGAGTCTGAAACGAATAGAAGTTGCTTATGTTTCCAAGGTAGATTTGTACTTAACTCTTTCCAGATATAGACTAGCTATTCCCAGAAATGTAACTGGCTTTATTCCTTTCAAAATAACGTGTTATTACCAGTATAATTGTTTATATTATCCACAGATCAATCCAACCCATGTCATGACTCACATGGAACTTATTCAGAGCGTTCACATATCTTCACGTCTTCCTATTCTCCCTTTTAATTCACTCTATTATCTAAATTATGCAAGCTTTTTAAGGGCTGTGGTGTGATTTTTTTTCCTGCCTTGAATAAGTAGCTTTTCCTTTCTGATGATTTGCTTGCTGAGCTGAAGTGGCCAGAGATGGACACAATCAATGAATATATTATTATTTTTGCTTTCTGCAGGAACAAAAACATCTTACTATGTAACTTATTTTCTGATGGCTTCAGACCTACATAAGCACAAAGCCTAAATTCAGCTTTTGAGGTGGTTACACAAGCAAAAAGTCACATTAAAGTCAAATTAAAAACTGCACTCCTGATAAGCCTTTTTGAACATACCCTAATTTAAGGAAACACTAATTGTTCCTTGTAACACTTGTCCTTAGAAAATGCTTCTCAAACAGATGAAAGAATGAAATATAAATAAATTGTGTCTGAATGCTTAATGTGCCATTAACATATTTCACTGTGTTTTGACATCCCCCCAACTATTCACAGGGCCTTTGAGATAGTTCCCTCCTATGTCTTTGTCACCACAAAATAGTTCTTGCACACAGTGCACATTAGGCTTCTGAAAGCCCAAAGGACAAAGGAACAAAACAGTTTCTGTTTCTCCTTATTCTGCTTTTCTCCAAGGGCAATGGCATAAATTAGCACAGCCACACAAGAGTCCACAATCACCAAAGCAATACAAATTGCTCAATTGCCCTTCTCAGACCAGCTCACCAGAGCTGCAGCCCAGCAGGTGTGCTGTGACAGGATTTATAACAGGATAGCTGCAGCAAGGGTACTGAGACGAGTTTAGTTAATTAACTAAGTATAGCACCAACTCCAGAGAGCACTGCCTCAAATTTCCCTGTCAGGGAATTCTTTAGATCTTGGAGTATCAGCTTTCCCTACTTGCTACTAGGTTTTCTTTCCTTAGTGCATCAGCTTTGCACACCTTCTGCAACCCCACTGGAAAGCAATTTTTCAGCTCTGGTTTGCAGCGCAGATCAGCACTACATGGGTCATCCCTTCTCAGCTTAGTCTTGTGCTGCTTCCACACACTCATCCTCTAGTTAGGGTCATTCCTTCAGTCTTCTCTCTATCTGACTAAATTTTTAGCAGTTTTCAGTGTAAGTCTTGCTTATGATTTTCAGACATGTCAGAATTTTATACAGCTATTTTACTTTTTTTCCCCCTTTTTGGCTTTCAACCTAAAACGTAGGTTTTCCCAGGATTTTACAGGAATTGATTTATGAACAGCTGAGACAATATTTCATGTTTCTCTCAGGACACAAACTTCTGCCTCATGGTTAGGGCCATTTTCACCTGAGCAAGAAGACATGACATGTTCTGAAAGCAAATATTCAACCCTTTCATTGCAAGGACAGTTGCCCTCTTGCCAGCCAGAGTGAAGCTGAGTTAGGAAAACACATTTCCACCTAAATTATTTATATCTCTTATAAGAGAATTTTATTGAATAGAATTTTATGGAAGTTTAAAGATTGCTTTCAGAAACCACTTAAGTTAGAAAATCATTATGTATTTAAGCAGTCTGGCTTTGCTGCAGTGTACTTGGAGGCAGAGGGGCAGATGCTGGCTGACTTTTATTGGTTTTCAACCAAGCCTTTGCTCTATTATCATGGCATTTGTTATATTATCATGAGAAATTAATTTGCTTAAAATACAGAAGCTGACTAGGGTAGCCATAATTTTGATTTTTTAAAAACAAGTCATTAGAGTTTGAAAGTTAGAGTGCATATATAAAGTCAGTGTTGTACATTGACAGCAGCTACCAGAAAGAAGCAAGTTCTGAAACCATCTATGAACTTTCCTAGATTTGTTGTCAAACCCTACAGAGTTTTCCCAGGAGAAGAAAAACTCACATGATTTGCAATACTGTCACAATATTTTCTCTTTGGAAACCAAGATGGTCAGACTTTGCTGTGTGTCTTTGCAGTGAAACAGGTTAGGAACATTTAATAAACATTTACATAAACTGCTGGGTTATTAATACAGTAAAGATCTAAATTTCTTAAACTGTTAGAATATTTCTGGGGCAATTTTGTGACATGGCTTCTTTTCTTAGAGGAAAATATTATTGCCTTCAACATCAGTCAGAAGTTTCCCAGAGTAAATGAATATACCTGTATATGTGCATACAAAGATTAAAATCAAGATGTTCTGTAAAATCCATATGAATTTCAAATACTTTGGTGCAATGAAAAGGTGGAAGAAATTGCCTGAGAAGTTCTGCAGGATCAACCCTTCACTGTCTATTTCTAAAACTAAAATACTTTCAGCATTATCATGACATATGAGCATGGAGTACACTTTAGTATGAATCAATATAATTTTTCATTGTCACATGCAATGGGCCACATTATTTACATTCACTCAACTAACAGGACCGAGTCTGCAACAATATAATTTTCCAGTTCAGTAATTTTCTTTTTTAACAGCTCTTAACATTAATAAAGCTGTACCCACAAAACCATTAGATGTATTGGACATAAAATAAACTACATTTTAACAACCTCAGCAGATGTTGCCAAGTCCTGAATTCAGCCAGGACCATGTGCTGTACAGTCTCTGTGCAGAAAATAGCATTAGAGGGAGCAAGAGAGATCTTGTCATTAATGCTGAGATTACTTACTTGAGGTGCTTTTGTGGAGCTTCCTTCAGCTCTCTCCATGTCCCTAAGCTCCTTGGGTGAGACACAGGCTCAGTCACATTTTCACTGCTATCGGAAGAGCTCCTCTACAGCTGCTTCTTACTGCCATATATGCATTTAATTGTGTGTCATATGGGGGCAATAAATGTACACACTATGGATAAGTGCAACAATTTCCATCCCAAAAGTCTTAAGCAATGTTCTCTCTAGGCTGTGAAAGCAAGGCAAGTTTTCCTGCCACACACCCCAAGACAGCTTCCAGGAAGGCTGTTTCCTTTGGCAAAAGGAAATCCCAGAGTATTTTCAACTGGCTGTGTTACCTCACTGGGGCTCCAGCAGACACACAAAAAGGAATTTCCCAAATACTGTGGCAAAAAACACAAGCAAACAGATAGTCAGGCAAAGAGAAGGTCCTGAGCTTCCAGGCTGAGGTACAATGAGCCACAGATACCTTTTCATACAGACACATCCACAGCACACTCCTCTGCTGCTCCCTTCATCCCAGGGACTGTGTCAGCCCTGCTGAGGATTCCCACTTCTATGTTCTTTCATTCACACTGTGTTCACAGTCTGGTTTTGGTTCTGTCCCATGAGATGTTCAGAGTCAAACAGAAATTTGCTTTATGGTGTGACAAAACTCCAGCTATGCCTTGACACTGAACAGCCACTGCCTCTTGTGAGATACTTTTTCTCCACACAAAGAAGGTAAGAGATAACTGTTTACATCCTTTGTGCTACTGATTTCTCATTCTTTGAAATGAAATTATAGCAAAACAAATGAACAAATAAATAAATATGGTAAAAGGGACTTCTCCTTGCAAGAATGTGGGAATTGCAGGAGTTTATCCCACGTACAATGGAATAAATGGGATGAATGAGTTGAGGCTTTTTGGATTAGATTTTTGAACAAAATAGGACAGGTTGGGAAATTTACAGTGATTATATTTCTGTCTAGGTTGGCTAATATGTGCACATATTTTCATAATCAGAGATGCTAAAAAGTTTTCAAAAAAGAAGGACAATTTACAGCAGTTCTGACCCACAGCACAAACTGGACAAAAGGAGAAAGAGAATGCATTTTCCCTAAAATATTATTAGCTCAAATCTGTCTGTATTTCCAAGAAAAAAGGAGTAACTTCAGCTTCCTAACAGTAAAATGCAATCTTTTATAAGCTGAATGCTTAAGTGCAAGCAACAGCAAATGAAAACTCTTTAGAAAATAATGTTTTTTTGGGTTTGTTGTTTTTGAAGTCTAAGATAGTAATAACAAATTTCAGCATCTTACATTGAAAAAAGAGAAGCTAGGAAAAACATATAGAAACCTATCTTTTAAGAAGTAAATTCTTGAATAAAAACCATTTGCTAACAACTGATTCCCTCTGCCCAATTTCAGCCTTACTTTCATTGAAAAATGAGGAAAAGAACAAAACCAGAGAAGCAGTGTTTAGGAATCTTGGGAGTTTAATTAATTTTCCTTGCATGGCTCACAGGCCCCCAGTAAGAGAAAAAAGCAGCTAATTCCTCTGTGCGGGTGAACTGAAACTCTAATTCTTTAGCCATGTGAGTTAGCAGTGCTAGATAATATCCAGTGAAATAATTTTGTCTCAGTCTACCTGATTTAGCTGTGAGATATTTAAGCTGGCTTTGTACTTCTGTGACATGGTTGTATTTCAATAAAGCTTTATGAATGGGGGCTCAGCCAAGGTTCTCCAGTCTCTTTTATGCCTTCTTGTGCTCATCAGCAGTTTCTCTGCTGGACGATAAAACAGCAGAACAACAAAGGCACAATTTCCTGGTTTATTGCCATGTCATTGCATTTGTCACACTAAAGACCACTTTAAAGGGTGGGCATTTTAATTCTTCTGAAGTACATTTAAAGTAATTGATGAAAACGTTACATGAATTTCAGGTTCCCTTAAAACACAACAGAGGATGTTTTCTTCCTCGGTCCCAGAGACTTTATTTATTCTCCTGCATCACTTCAGCAGCCCCTCAGCACACATATGCACAGAATGAGGCAGACAACCCATAAACCAGCTGTTAATCATCTTCAATAACACAGCTGCCAGAGAGGTTTTTAATTCAGGGCACACTATTCCAAATGCAGTTGTGGCTTCAGGACCTGGCCAGCACCATGACACTGCCATATTTCTAAATTACTTTCCCTTTTGCTTTATAGAAGTCCATTCCTGATAGAACTCCTCAGAGCCTGAGAAACTCCAGCCAAGGGCTAAAGGTTAGTTTTAAATAAACTGACAACACACCTACTACCTTGGTCCAGATGCAGTTTATTTTACTTCTTATTACACAGAAATCAGGTTATGTCCTGGGACGAATTTGTCAGTGCAAATGGGAGTTGCAGTAAGGTCAGGCCTGGTATTTCCTGAAAACTACTGGGATATAAAACAATCCTGACCAGTCAAGCCAGATATGTGTGACATTAAAGACTGCTGGGACTGAATGCACTTTCTTACAACTTGGAAAATTCCTTCCTTTCAAATGTTTAGTCCTGCCACATTCTGCTTTGTGACAGAAGCAGAAAAATCTATGCACAAAGACAGAAGTCACAGTATGTGTTGAACCACCTTTATTGGAAATAAAAGAATTTGATCTTTCTGTCTGGCTCAGGAGAGGGAGAAAAGAGTCATGTTCATGTCCTACACTTTGGGCTTGATCTTTCTTTTCTACCTTGGTAATAAAATAAGCTCTGCACAGGAAACCAGCCAGGACAATGCTTTTAGCATGTTTCTAGGTCTATTTTACATTCATGGAGCTTTGAAAGTCAGCAATGTGATATGTTTTGACCTGCTGGCAAAATGTATTTTTTTAATACATATATTATGCACTTGTTTAGAGTATTTTCTATGGAATGCAACCATGTGGCTCAGACAGTTTATTGGAGTCAGCAAATGACCTTTGTTCTAAGATAGAGCAATGAAATGATTATTTTCTGTGTCTGTGTGTGTGCACATACAGTCATAATCATAATCATACAGATTTTTCTCAATTATTGCTCAGCTAAGGAAAGATGTGTTAGAGGACAGGAAATCCTTTACCTGTAACAATACATGGCTTTTACTATAGTGTTTTGGAAACTAGGTTGTGTGTGAATTGATTGAAGAGTAATTTTTTACTCTACATCTACAGAAATCATTCCTTCTCAGTTGCAAAATAGATTTTTCAACACTGTGCTTTGACACCTTCAGCAGAATTTCTATTCAGTGCAGTGACAGCTCAAATACTATGTTCATTTGGAGGTGGAGACACACCATTCTCAGAGACTGACATATAGAAAGAAGTAGCAGTGATTATGTATGCTTATATGATTTTTTTTTCTAACTCACTCCATGTTTTTCACAGTATCTATTGTATTCTTTAATGATCAACAAGCTATTGAGTATTTTCTTTTTTTCTTTTTCCTTGGCACCCACATTTAGCAATTCTAAATGCTTAGAATTGAGCAATTGCAAAGAAAACTCCTCCTGGCATTGAAGGTTCTGGGTCTCTCAGGACTTCCTTTTCTTACATGGGTTTGTTTCAAACAAAGTGTTTTTTTCTGATGAAGGATGTGGAAGTATTCATTGCCCAGATGAGCAGAGAGGTTTTCCTTTTAAGCAGTTATTTACATGGGGGAAGCAAAGAACTTTGTAGGCTTTGCAGGAGAGGTGCCCCTCAGGGAAAACAGTGACATTCACCTGTCCTTTCCCTTTATAAAAACTCATTTCTTCTTGAAACCAGAGTCAGACTTGATGAGGCAATTCTGTGTAAAGTTGGGGTCCACTGCTGAAGAAAAGGCAAAAAGACCAAGGCAGGGAAATGTGCATACTCTGCTACCTCTGCTATACCTGCAACAGTCTGCCTGCTGGTTGAGATACTTTTATTAACTTTGGAGAACAAACAACATAGAGAAGTCATTAGGCAGTAAAGGAATTTAAGACTAAACAGAAGCTCTGCTCTGTAACTTCCTGTCTCCATTTCCACTGAAAGATAATCACATTATGTATTGTTCTTATAAAAGAACTGTGAATCACTCTAAATAAAGTGTATTCCCTATTAGCTCAGAGAAAGTAAAAGGTTCTTTACCATCCTATGACAGAACACATTCCCAGCCTGAATTCAGTGCCACTTATGGGCCCATTGCTCTTTGTATTGCACTGCCCTTCAGCTGAACTACATCTTACTTCTGGTGATCCTCAAAACTCCCCTTTGAATTGTTCTGACTTGCAAAATGAACTCAAATTATTTTGCTCTAATCCCATGAGACAAGAATTCAGTTATTGTGGTCATAGTTGTAGTCTTCCTCTGAAATTATTCCTGCTGAGATTTATGCAACAATTAGAAAAACAAACAGAATTTTCAGAAGGTTGTAGACCAGGACTTACCATACTTCCCTCTGCTTCCCTACCTGAAATAAAAACATCCTCCCTTTGGTTGCATTTGTCATTTTTGTTGTACAGAAAATCCTCATGTCCATGCCAGGATGACAAATTTTGGTTCTGGAAGACAAGTTCTCAGGAAAAATTTTGCTCCCAAGAAGAAATGTTGCTACTTTCATCCATTTATTTATCCGTGCATTTTGTGCTTCTTACTCTGAAGCACGTCCATGAGATGGCCAGGGATGGGATGAGTGCTGCCTGTAGAGGAGCCCACAGAGCTTCCCTGGCAGGAGGGAAGAGGAGGTGGTTGTGTTTCATGGTGCAGATGCTCCGTCTTCAGAGACATAGACTGAGCCTGGGGGTTAAACACACCACTGCCTCTGAAAGGACACATTGGTCAGATTTGTGTCAAAGAATATCCTCAAGGTTTGGCTCCCCTGTGAAGCTCCTGTAAACCTGCCTTTCTGTGAGAGGACTGGTGCTCTTCCCACACACCTGGGAACTACCCCTGTGAGTGGCAGAAGTTACTGTGGCAGAAGTAAATAAACACAGACACTTATTTCCAGCTTGATACTTGATTTTTCATTAGTCTAAGTGCACTGGAAGGTGAATTGAAATTGTCTGAGGACTAGAACAGAATGGGAAGATATGTTTTATCTTGTTGGAGATATGCTATCAAGAAAGATGCCACTGGCTAGACATGCTGCTTGAATTTAAGAGAAAATAGCCATTTGCCTTTTAGCATAATTCAGTACCAGACAGAATAATTGGTTCTTTGAAACAGAAATTAGTTCTTCATTCACAGTTCCTGGAAGGAAGCTCAAATTGGAAAAGTTGTCTAAAATAGATGAGTTTGGAGATAGCATTTTGTACAATGGAATTGACCCATTTAATTAAAAACTTGGTTGTCAGTTGCTGTTTTCTTTCAAACTAAGGTAACTCTGAGATTGAAGTGACACACATCACCAAAGACGGAGCAGTGAAAACAATGGGTTCTGTTCCAGCTGAAAAATGAAGAAAGGTCTTTTGAATTGGATAGAAAGTCTGTTTTGTTGCAGTTCTTTTTTTTTGTGTGTGTGTGTTTTTGGGGTTTTTTTTTTGTTTGTTTGTTTTGGTTGGGTTATTTGTTTTTGGGTTTTTTTGATTTTTGCTTTGTTTTGTTTCCTGTTTGTGGTTTTTTTTTGTTTTGTTTTGTTTTAGGAAGAAATGTTTTTTGCACTTGGAAATGCAAGTCTGAAGAACTGTGCAAAACACACCAAAAGAAATTATTTTGTCTTGTCCAGGTAAAATGGGATTCATATCCCTAAGTTGTAGGGCACAACACAAGCTCAAAAGTCTACCAGAACTGCATATTAGTAATTCAGCTGAAAGCCAGTGAGTTCCTCAGAAGGGGTTAGAGGAGCACCAGAAATACTAAATAGGTGAAGATCTTTTTTTTTGTGATGTTGTTGCTCTGCTTTTGGCTTGTCTGACGGTTCTGTTAGAAAGATTTCTCTGTACAGGCTCAGTGGCCACACAAAGCCCAGACAGAGGTGACCTCTGGGGTCACAGCAGAGCTGACAAATCCTGTATCTCCTACACACTCTGCTTTTCACCTTCTACCATTCCTCTGCAGCCTGCACCAGACAGGCCCCAGAGCTGCAGTCTGATTTGGCTTTCCTTTGAGCTTGACACAGCTTTATCCAGAATAACTGGTGTCAAACTCGTGGATTTGTCTCCTTAGACTTCTTCCCATGAGCAAGTAATACCCTTAAATTCTTTTGTAAAGTCACTAAATATAGACGATTTTCTTTTTAGGTTCTGCAGATTATCAGCTTGAACTCTGAAAACTGCACTTAATTCCAAACCCTTTGCTTTAGAGGTTTCAACCCTCATTCTTAACTCTTTATCCTCTCCTACTGCTTAGTATAAGCAGACTTGGAAAAAACCCCTCATCTTAATCTGAAAAACTAAAATAATTAAAGTAAAATATATTTTAAAAAATTTAAAATATTTATTCAAAAGGAAAATATTAAGGAGAAAAATTATTAAAGCTTGTATTTTACAGCCCAAGAAAAAGAGTATGGAATTCATTAAGGACTTATTGTGCAATTAAATCTATAGTTCCTCATATACACCACACAAAAACTCACACAACAGAGAACACTGTAATTCAATTTGCTCTCTTTAACTTAATTATCCACTTCATTTCTTAGAGACATATAAAAACACTAATTTTTTCTGGTTAAAGCTCATTGGGAGGTTTTAAACAGAATTTATATGACTATGTTACCGTATGTATCTCAGTTATGTCATGTCTGAATTCTGGAAACTAGACTTTCCTCACAGAGGATTGAAAGCAAGGATTTGTTTTACTTAATTTTAAAATGCTTTGTTAACTGCTTGAGTGCTGCCAAATGAAGCTGCTAAATCCTCACAAGAAGTATTCACTCCTGTAATACATTCAAAAAGAGAGCTGACAAACATGACTTCCTCCACAGAGCAGCAGTATTAGGGCACTGCAGGCTTGGGCAGGAGAGATGAAGCAGCTTTCAGGTTGGCTCTTCTCCATGTTTTCATTAAAGTGACTCCTTCACTGGAATAGCTCAAATGACTCACCCTCAGTGTGGTACTTCCATCCTTTATCACTTGCTGAAAAAGCCTGGCACGACTCAGAGCCTTGGCTGGGTGAGTTTCAGTGTCCTGGAGCTTTAGTCAGCAGCAGCCAGGGAGGAGCCCGGATGATGTCTCAGCACCATGGGACACATCTGTAGTTCCAGCTTCCTGGATTTTAGCTTACTGGAATGTTGTTGTGTGTTCATGTCCAGTTCACTTCTTCAGGCAAGAGTTTCATAAGGTTTCTGTCCTTCCTGTTCTTGTTTAGAAAGAGAATTTTCTGTGTGATGCCATGAAATAAAGGTGGGAGAGAGAGTATCCTGAAGAGCAGGAAAGGGTTCTTCACTGTCAGCAAAGCTTTCTGTTCTGGAAAGGAAAATACCCTAGAATGATAAATATATTGACTGCCTTAAACTAAAATTGGGTGGAGTAATTATCTGCTAAAAATTACATCCAGATTTTATGTAAAACCATGAAGAACAAAATCCTGTTTCAGACTACAGTCCATTAAAACCAAAGTATGTGGCAATGGAAACCATTACTTGAATGCTTGGAAAAATTATACTTGAGTGAAGTATTTCTTCTTTCTGTTCAAACTGCATTTGAGAAATATTGTTTTCTGTGCTGAAGCAATGGCTTCTGACACAATCTTACACAATATTACAGTTGTTGTTATAGAAGGAACTAAAACTAAGACAAAAAGCTCCATGCATTCTTCTCACTCTCAGAGCTAAAAATATACTTTGAACATTTGGAAAGAAAAAATAGTTAACTGCAAAGAGACATATAACCCAGATTCTCAGGCTGTTTATTTTTTGACATATTTTACATTTTGTTCTTCTGGTACTTGATGTTCTACCGTGACCAGCACCAAGGGGGCAGCTGATTAGAAGATTACATTTATCCTGTTTGTTCCAGGTGACCTTGCGATTACTCTCACGTCTCAGGTTTGACTGTCATCTTTATCCCCAGGCTGCCAGTATATGTCAAAGTCACTGACAACATGCACTCCACAAGCTCCACATGGGATACTGTTTGCTAGGCAACCACCTAAATGGCAGACATTGTTTCAACTGTTTCATTTGAAATTAGTTGAGAGTCTTACATCTTCAGAACAAAGATGCATTAGTAATTAGTCCTCAAACAAAGAAAAGTAAAAAGTTGATTCCTTGTCAGAGAAATGGAGAGCTAAGGCACAATATTAAGTAGTAAATAATTAAACAATGTCTATAGGCAGAAAGGTAGAAGATATCTATATAAGCTGCACTTAGACACTGGGTAGTGAATATTAAAAGTGTGGTATCCAAGGGGATGGACTGTCTGTGAAGAACTTATATTTCTAAGTAGATTGCTAGTGGTATTCAGAATCCTGCAAATTGACAAGGATACACTTTCAAGAAGATAAAAGCCAGTAAAAGGAGTTCAGAATTCCCTAATCCCAAGATGCTTCTGCTACTGCTTGCATTACTAATTGTTTCTTCACATTCATGTACTGTATTTGCAAGAGCAAAAATATTTAGTATTTGAAACACAAATTTCAGGCATATGTCAACATGTCACACTAGAACTGCCTTGGCAGTGCTGTCCTGATGAGACTTTGGTTTGACTTTAATGTCAAGAGGAGTAATTCAATTTGCAGTCAGGAAGACCTGGAACTCTATTCTGCTGGCTGGCCTGCAGCCAGGTCACACTGGGTTGTGATCTCATAAACTTAAAGGAGTCAGCATGGATCAGAACTCCAGCAAATGAGCATTCAGTGATTTAGAAGTGATGCTTCTCATCTCAAACCAGCAATGTCCCAAGATGGCACTGAGGGCTCAGTTCCCCAACAAAGACATCATTCAAACTGAATATAAACCTGATGCCTTGACAGTTTGTGTTTATTAAAGATCCAGGCTACTTTTCAGTGTCCTCAGCTTACTCTCCTACTCAGCTATCCAAGCTGACCTCTGCATGTTCCTGGTGCACTGACCAGTGATCTCTGAAACTGTGCTCTGCCATGCCATGCCATGCCATGCCATGCCATGCCATGCCGTGCCATGCCATGCCATCCCAATCCCATCCCATGCCATCCCATCCCCAATGTGTTTTCTGCACAGCTTTTACTGATGTACAAATGTATCACGCAGAGGAAGGTGCAGCCATCTCTGCTTCTTTACAGCTAGAAAAATGTTAAAGCACACAAAAGTTCTGAGTGTTTGTGCAGTCAGGAAAAACCTTAGCAGTTGTCAGAAAACAACTCCCTAAATATAGCTAAAATGTTAGATTTTCTCTAGTCAGAGGCAGTGATCATCACTACATAATCTGCTACATGTAAGATTTCTATTTTTCAGTACCTTTCAGAATGAGTGGTACAACTGTGGCACAAAAATGTTTATCTGGGAACAATATTATTTATGTCCACCAAGAAATTGAGAATAATGGAAAAGAAAGATAAAGAAGATCATCAACTGACTGCTTTCAGACATCAGCAGATTTTTGAGAAACAACAGAAGCAAAGGACAGATGATAGAAAAAAAGAGGTGGAAAGTAAAGGAGTATGCTTGTTGAAATGTCAAAAGAAGATTGAGGTAAAAGTATCTGTAACCTCTAAAGAACTTTTTTTTAATGTCAGATTTTGAGTTAACAATGTCATTTAAACAAAGAGTAGAATTTTTGGGCAAATTGCTTGGCATAGCATTGCAGGCCAGAGTTCCAAGAAATACTGGTTGGCAGAAACATTTATCTAATGAGGCCTTTGTGCACTACCACCAGAGAGCCAAAGGACTGCTTTTACAAAGCCATAGACTGGCAGTTACTGAGATTTGTGAACCTCAGATTGGGTGTTGTACCAGCTTCAGCAGGGCTGCTGTGACAATTTAACCTGGGTCTTCAAGAAGAGGGAAAGAATATACCTCATAAATCTGTATCTATAGACAACAAATACTAAGCCTTTAAAAGCTACAATTGAGAGACTGCTTCAGTTGGGGTAATTCTTTACCTGTACAATCAGTTTGTTTCATCAATCACTAAATTTTAATGTCACAATTGACTTTTGATGTGAAAGTGTAAATATCAGAACATATATTATCAAGTTTATGTTGCACCTGGCCTGAGATGTCTAGGGAGAAAGAGGAAGAGCAACAAATGCTTCATATCAGTTTCCTTGATGCCAGGTTTTCCAAGGGTAGCAGGACATTTTGCAAACAATCTGGCCCAGAAGGGTCAGCACAATCCAGAAGCTGCACCGAAGTTTTGATTTCTGTTCTCTTTGGCCTTTTTTACAGTGGGTTGGATGTATTTTTCCTACTGAAAGATAAACTTCCTGAACAAGGATTGTTCCTGTACCAGTATATTTACTGTCATCTCACTCCTTGAGTAGCATTGTGAAATAATTGAAGCAGAGCTTGAACTAAGTGAAGAAACTAAGCATGTCCTAATCTGTATATCTCTTGACATTTTGGTTTTCATTAGTTCAGGTGATCAATATTACAGAGATGCAGCCCAGAGTTCATATTGCATGTGTTCTGGTGCCTTGGACCCACATGAACAAGAAGGGATATTTTTAACTCCTAAATCCAGCATTGTAATTCAAGCCACTTATTCTATCTTACGATTTTATGAAATAGAATTATTGCCTGCGGATGTTAATTTCCAAAGAGAACAGTTCTCTGCTCAGAACAGGTTATTATAGATGTGTAGCTAAACTATACTCACTGTCACTCAAGAAGAGAAAAAGCCTCAAACCAATGGGAAATATGACAAGGGAAAATGCTAGGAGAGCACTTTAATTTTGAATATAAAGTAATCTTCAGCTCTTGGGGAAAAAAAGGCTAAAGTATGAAGAGCTAAAATATGAAAAAAAAATGAGACTAAAATAATAATAATAAGCTATCACTAAAAAATAAAAATTTTCAGGACCTGGATCCACTGAGGATGCACTGGAAGCCTGATAACTTTTATCAGGCATTTAAATGAACAGGGTAAAAAGATTGGCATTGTCATGTACATGTCGGATGTTTCCTAGGAAAAAGAAGCATAAGGTGACAAAATCAGCCTTTTCATTTGAAGTTGTTTTGTATAAATACAGCTCAGGCATTGATTAAAAATAAATAGATGTATATCATATACACTAAAAGTACCAGTGAAGTTAATAGAAATTTCAAAGAAGTTGTATAGGTATACTCTTTGCAAAGAAAAAAATACTGTGTTTCTCTGCAAAAACGTCCTGGGAGATCACTAAATTTTATAGTTCATCTTTGTTTAAATTATCTTTTTACATTATTTTTTCCTCAGCCAGAAATTCTCACCCATACACTCAAAAAGTGCAAGAGAAAAATTGCTCACCTGAGAATTTCTTTCCATGTCAGATCCTGTATTGTTTTCTTTAGAATGTAAACTGGAGAGAATCAGATGTATTTTCCACCTTTTTGTATTTCATTCCCATCATGTCTAGAATGGGTTTCCTAAAAAATTTGCAAACATCCAAGCAAGCCCAATGTTTGTCCCTGTTTTTCTCCCTATTTTCACACCTTGCTCTCTAAGTCCCTTCAGCTCATGACCCCTAGAATGCAACTGCATCTCCTTCCCAGTCAAGCATTGCTTTTTTTCCTAGAGGAATTGATCAAAAGCTGCTCTCAGTCGGCAGGCACTTTCCATGCCCAAAGAATGTTCATCTGCTCAGGAATGTTAAGAATGCACCACGAAGCAGGATTAAAGAACCAACTGCCTGTAACACGAGTAGCAGGAGTCATCATGAGTGAAAACTGATCAGTGAAATGACTTCACGGCTGAGCACAGCGCCTGAAGACTGATCTCAGCTTACAGCAGAGACAGGAACACATCCACCGAGGGAAGATCAAACCCTTTTGGAGTTAGCGTGCACCTTGGAGTGCAGAGTGATGGCTTGCACACTGCTCAGGAGCTGGCTGAGCAGGCAGAATTGCACTACAGGGGCACAGCTTTCAGTGAATGACTGGCAGACAAGATCCTGAGAGAAAAGCAAGTCAGGCAAATCTTACCAGGCAATCCCTGAGAAAGATAAAGGTGTTTTGGGGTTTTTTTTCAAGAAGGTTATGTAAATATGTTGAGCTAGTACTCCCTGTTGAGCTATTGCTCACTGTACAATTGGCTTAAAGCAATTACAATCCAACACAAAAGCTAATCTGCATGTAGACTCAATTCAGCAATCCAAAATCATGTTCAACAGCATTTGTAACTGCATACAGTCCCTCTGAAAATCACTGGGAAATTACTGTACAACTCAAACCATACCTCTGTGTCATAAAAATGTGCAAGAAAGCACTCTAAGCACAAAATAACTTACAATAAGCCATTTGGAGTATTTAGAATTTATTTTCTTTAGGGGAGAGTTATGAGAAAAACATTATTTACAAAAAGATTCCCTTGGTGGCTGTGTGTCTCACCTTTACAGAAAGACCTCCACAATATAGTGGAAAAAACTATTGGACTATTCACCAGTGGAAGATCATAAACTTTTATTTTCTTTCAGCTGCAGTGGTATTTACAATGTCACAAACATTGTTGGTGTCTGTACTAAAAGGTCAAGGAATCAGATTAATGTGCTTGGAAAGATCCTTAAATAGTGTTGTAGCCTCATGAAATGTCACCTTTTTACAGCTAGCATTTATTTTCAATTCTTGGATTTAATGTGATTTTTGATAATTGAGCTTTAAGAAAAATAATGTTGTTTTAAATTTCATCATTAGTAAATGATATTAAAACACTAGCAATAACCTGGAGATAAAAAACTATGTCATGAAAGCTTGACTTGTTCTTATGATAACAAAGTGCGACACACAGCCTCAGTTTCAGCAGTCTCTCTGTTGCAATCCAAATTCAGAAATCCTGGTTATCATTGGAATATTTGTTCAGCTTCCACAGGCTCTCTGAAACAACACAAACTAAAGAGCCTGGACCATTTAAGCAAAAAATGATTGCTTTAAACTTTCAAATGGAATACATTAGTTGAATAATTTATTTCTTCATTCTTGTGCAGTTTAGGCACATTGCAAAGGAACTTCCCTCAAGAACTGTTTAAGATTTAAACCAAGTAATTGTGCAAAAACCTCAAAGATCAGAGTGGGAGTAAAAAGGAGACAGCATGATTGATCACTCAAAGTTGGCAGTGTTCACATCCTGAGCAAGGCACATGCTTACTGCTCAGTGGAAGGGAAAGGAAGCCAATGGATGAAGGAAACAGGGAGTTATTTTTGCTTTCTTTTTATGTCACTCATAATTTTGAAGACACCTATCATGTTTCTCTCATCCATCTCTTTTGTAAACTACATGCCTTCAGTCTCTTCAGTGTTCCTCACTGTGAAAGTTCAACCAAATCTGCAATTATTTGCCTTCCATCCTATTATTTGCTACATACTTTTCTGGTAAATTAACTGAAACAATTAAAAAGAACTATATTGGAACATCAACACTGTGTTAGAGAAGCAATCACTATCAATATTTATAAATTATTTAGTATGCATGTGTACACATGTGGGAATATATCCCTAATACAATATATTCTACTTTAATTTACACTGAAGTCTTGATTACATCTTATTATGAGAGAGGAGGCAGCTGGACCCAGGAGAGGTTGCAGAGCACAGTCCTTTATGTCAATGTGGAAAATAGGAGACAAAGGCAGCAGCAGAACTTGGTGCTCTGTGTTTGTCAGCAGGAACTGTGCAGGAGCCATTTTGGCACTGGAATAAATGGCTATGGAATATCAAGTGTATTGTCTTCACCTGTGCTAAGACAGAATGAGAGCTGTGTGCTTGAGCTTCATTTGCCTCTTCCTGCCCAGACTGGCAAAAAAGACTTTGGGCTGGAAACTCCTGCCAGGGTCTCCTGTGCATCTTTCATGAAATAAAACCTCATGACCTCTCACAGGATCTGTACCTGTCACCCCCCTCTTCCAACAGCATTTGCCTGAAATCTTGTGATTCCATTTGTAACTATTCAGTTTTTTAGGCACACTGCCATCTGGGAATTTTTGTTGATGCATGTAAAAGCTTCAACACTGATCATTTGCCCAAGCAATACTTCATTACCTGTCAGCATTGTCTGACATGCAGAGAAATAAAACAAAGGGATTCCTTGTCTCAAAATTTCCTTAGGTGACACAGCTATTGAAAGGGAAGAAATTCCCCACATCTTCTTCACATTTCAAAACAGCAAAAATGGGTTAGGAAAACTAATTTTTAAAATCAGATATAAGGAATCTATATTGGCCAGTCCTACTATCAATCTCCCACATTCTGTCCCCTAGTGCAGGTGTCTGTGAGGTTATTTCCCAGTCTGTGTTTACTCCCAGGGGAGGAACAGAATGTGCACATGACCTCAGCCTGAGTGAATTACAGAAATGGCAATGTGTACAAGTAGAACAGCCACATTTCATGTCATCCTACAGCAATAAAGTTCACAAAATATCATAGTGGGATATACAGCTGTAGAAACCAGTAAGGCCAGACTGCAAAGCTGTGGTAAACTCGGCAAACAGATCACTCTGGGACAGAAAAGATGCCAGATGTCATTACAGGAACTGTCAGAATGTCCATCTCTAAATATGAATAAACTACTACTAATAATATTTCATAATTTAATTACAAGAATAATTATAAGCAGTTAGATTAAATAAGAGATGAGCTCGCAGGAAGATTGGCAAATCAGTTTCCTTTGGAAGCAGCAAATGAACTGAGACAGATATTCATTTTACTGTCAAAGCACTGTGATAAAGACAATACACATCATTTCACAAGATTCCTCATGAGAATCCCAAAGAATATGCTCTTTGAAAGAATTTATACAGCCACAAGAATTTAGCACAGACACCGTATTCCACATGTGAAGAACAAAACCTAATTTTCTCTTGGACTAATATTGATAAAAGTTACTGCTATTTGAAAGAATCTTGCTGCTGAAAAGAATTTGGACAAGCCAATTTTTGCTATTATGGGCAAAGCATGATTCTTTTCTGTTTGGCTTTTGATTCACTTTGCAAAGCTTAAAAATGAAGTGTTTGTTTTTGTATATATCTGACTGTTAATTCTGTGAAAGATATCTAGAAAGAAAATTATATTTCTATACTTCTCCTTCAGAAGAAAACTGCCTCCTGACCCAGTATTTCTCATAATCTAAAGCTGTAAAGGGAGATTAAATTCTCTCCTGTCTATTTGTGCCCATGCATAGGTATCAATAATTGCACCCTTGCCCCCTTTCATCCATCTAAATTTGCTTTTACCTGTCTTAATAGACTTAAGTTTTTAAAAACAACTGTGGTCCACCCCTGCTTCATACATCCTTTAGGACATTCACACACATACCTACTTCTGTGTGAGTCTAACTATAAGAATATATTAAGTTGCATTAGATTTCTATCATAAGTATCACAGAAAATACTCATATGTGTTCCAGGGAATTCACACAACTAATTAAAGTTAGGTCTCACTCATAGCAGAGTTACTGGGAGACATTTGCCAGGTGTCTAGTTGGGTTTGGAATATCTCCAGTGATGGATATCCTATAATATCTCAGGACATCCAGTGCTTGAGTGTTCTTTTAGGAAAAATGTTTTTATGCTCAGACAGAACTTTCTGTGTTTCATTTTGTGCCCATTACCTCTTGTGCTCTTGCTGAGATGCACTGAGGAGTCTGACTCTGTTACATTTCCTCCCCTCATCAACCCATGTGCTGGAAAGATCCCAAAGCCTTCCCTTCTCCATGCTGAGCAGCCCCAGCTCTCTCAGTCTCCCCTCACATGAAAGGTTACTCCAGTCCCTCAGCCACCTCTGCAGCACCTTGCTGGCTGACTCCAGCATGTCCATGGCCCCCTAGTACTGGCTGAGTAGAGAGGTAGGATCATTTCTCTGGACCTGCAGGTGCTGCTCCTCCCAATGAAGCCCAAGGTGCTGCTGGGCTTTGCTGCAAGATCACATTACTGCCTTGTGTCCAGCTGGGAATCCTCTGGGACATCTCCTGCAGAGTTGCCTTCCAGCTGGTCAGCCGTCCTCAACCTGTGCTGGTGCCTGGTGCTGTGCTGCTGTTATTCCAACCCAGCTGCAGGACTCTGCTCTTCCCTTTGTTTGTCCTCATAAGGATCCTGTGGGCTCACTTCAGCCTGCCAAGGTCCCTCTGAACAGCAGCACACCCACGTTCTGCATCAACCATTTCTCACAGTTTTGCATCACCTGCAAACCTCCTGAGGCTACACTCAACCCCTTTTTCAAGTCACTGCTGCAGAGGTTGTTTTACCCTGATCTTGGCCTATTAAGTTTGGTGTTCTGTTTAATGTTACTTTTTGTGAACCATATCCACAGGATACAAGCCCTGGGTGTACATACAATCATGTACTATCTGTGTACCCTCTGTACCCCTGAGAAAATCTTTATTATGTGAAGTCAAAAAATTCCCCAACTACTCTGTGTTTGATGAGAATATGAAACCAAGAGTTGGCAATTGTGTTTGTGTGGCATGGTTCCTAATAGTTCACTGATTACCCACAAATTTATTGTCTGGATTGGGGGAAAAGTCAACATTTTCAAACCTGAAGTCCTGATGATTAGTGTTTAGCATGATATTAAAGCCTTTGATGAAGCTAATGGAGTCTTAGATGTGTTGAGCATTTCCTATCCCCTGTGAAGGCTGCAAAGATTAAGAACAGGCTACTTATTAAGATACAGAAATATGAAGATAACTGTCAGTCTTAGTAATTTTTGTATATTTAAATATAGCCATGATTAATATTAAAAGGATGTGATGTTCCCGTGTTTAGCCCAATTTAGCTGAAGGCTGCCAAAAACAGCAATGAAAAGGGGATGAACTTTCTACATTGCACATCTCAATGGGACATGAGCTTCAAAGACTGCAGGCATCTGAAAACCTAATGCAATTAGTTAATCAGTTTATTGTCCCTTTGATTGTAGGCAAGAATATATTGACTTTTTTTCCCTCCTTTATTAATTCTACATTTAGAATTCTATATTTGAAGCACACAAAAAGGGAGAAATTAGTATCTGCAGCTCACCTACGTCACAAATATTGCATATTTTGCAAAGCATTTTTAATATGACATTTCTTTCAGTGCAATGAAAGGTGCTTCTGTGACATACCTAATTTCTTATTTCCTGCCTGTCACATTTTTATCATTAATATAGCTTGCTGAGTATTTAACTAAATGGAAATGAAAAGTAAAATGTCTGATTTCCTTCATGGTGTGTTTCTGGGAAAATGGCACTGTGCTTTCCCCTATCTGAGCATTTGCCTGTAGTTCTAAGTAGAGAACCCATTTCAGAGTGGATTTTGTACAGTTCTTGTCTTCCTGAGGTAGTTTCTTAGAACCACTAGGCCACCTGAATTCATTATTATTATTAATAGTTATTGGCATTATTACTCTTATTTACATGTAAGGGAAATATTGAATCTCTACTTTTGCAGAAAAACAACACTAAGAGAAAAGTCTTCAAAGATAAGCAATTACCTTCTGGTAATTATTGCTACTCTTCTCTCACATGCCACACATTCTCATAAGGATTTAATAATAAAAAATTATTATAGTTTACAAATTTAAACAGAAATGTGCTTCCGCTTCTGAACCAAACCCTGCTCCATCTTCTGCAGGTGAATATGTGAAGTTTTGTGTACCAACAAAGGGAAAATCTGTCATTAGCTTCACATCACAGCATTAGAATCCTGCATCATAAAATATTTAAGACTCATACTTTTGTTCAATTCTGTTGGAAAAACAAAATACATCTACAAAAATGGATGGAACAGCACATTAAATACCAGATAAGGTGGAAAAAATGGACAAATGCTTTCAAAGCCAGACTGTTGACTGGCAATTTCCAATATTTCTATGAAGAATTCGTAGTCAGTGTGATGTCAACTCAAAAGATCATGTAACATGTTAGAATTTAAAAATTCATATTTCCTGCAATTTATATGGCTATCAAATCTAGAATCTTTTGGTCTTGAAAATTAATTTCCACATGAATAAGTCATTATAAAGATGAATAAGCTTGTAACCAATCACAGAAATGTCTTGCAAGTGAAATTCAATTTTGAGGACCCCTTCACACATTGTCAGTGTTTTCATTTATGCAAACATGATCACAGGAAATGATGAAAGAGCAGTTCTTTATAATTTCTAGGTGGCTGCCAAAACTTCAAATCCAAATCCAAGTCTGTCAGAGTGAACAAAACTCTTCAGAAGCTAATGGAACTGAACCCAATTATGTCAGGCTGAATTTGGTCTAGAGACCAAATTTTTAACTCTATGTAGAAGCAACTTTCCCTTCAGGTTAGAGAGAGCTGTACAAAACATTTTTGACCTTAGAGGAAAGCAACAATCATCTCTAGAAGATTTAATCCTATCTTTGTCTCCTTTTCACAATTTTCTTGAAGTACTGTAATAATGCACATGTGAATTCTCACTCTGTCTTCCCATCTTCCCACACATACCCCCAAGCCAAATATTGAAATATTTTCTAAGTCATTGCAGTAATAACATTGCTAGATAGTTTACAGAATATTTCTTTCAAGAAGAACAGCAATTGTTATGTAAATATGTGTCATGTTCTCTGCTCTGGTAGTATTTGGAAAATACTACCATGCCCTTTGCAGTGCTGATTAACTTTCATGGGATTATTTTTGTGGAATTTTTCCTGTTGATAATTTACTAAAAAAACAGAACCACATAAATTAATAAAATCCAGAAACAGAAAGTGCACTTTAATTTGCATTATTGACATAATTGTAGATCACTTAGTTTCTGTTAATGATGAGTGATGCTCCTTAAGAATACTGGGATAAGATTAGAGAGAACTGTTTTTGTTCTTTGCTACAAGACCTTCAAAGATCAGATTTTTCAGACTGAAGGAACAGAAAAAGAAGCTACAAAAGAATATGAAATTGTGCTATCAGTAGAAGACATAAACTTTGTAGAAACTCCTTTTACACTATTTAATGGCATTTTTAAGGGATCTTGATTTTTTTGTTCTCGTTTCATCTATTTGCAAACATTCAATCCAATTAAGGCCATAAATTAGTGGATTAATATTCCTCCATTTTCTAGCCAAGGTATATTGATATCTTAGTCACTTTCTTAGAGCAGAACCACCCAGTTCATGTTTCATTAAAATATGGACTAAGTAAACATCCTTCTTTGCTGTGAGGATAGTTTAGTTCAGGTACATGTCATAAATACTATCAGGTTTTTTTCTAATGAAAAAGGTGCTCACTTTGTCTTGCATTTGTCCTCCTATTAAATCAACATATATTTTAGAATATTTGAATAAATAGTGAAGATGATTTATTCCTAACAGCAGTGCTAGTGACCTTTCTCTTCTACCACACAAAAGCAAACAATCAAACAAGAGAAAATCCAAAGGGAAGTCAACAGAAGAAGTGTGCCTGGCTCTTTTTCCATTAACGATCTGTCCTGGGCTTCAGCTTTCCTGTCCACAGAACAGTTGTGACTCACATGCTCTCCTCCCACAACGGTGTTCCATGGTGGCAGCACAGCAACAGCAGCAATTAATGCTAACAGGAATCCTTGTATTTATAGGAAATCAGAGCAAGGACACATTTTGGCACAGGGAATGGCAGAACCTATGGACTAGGCAATGGACTGCCCAGCTACATTTATACCAGGATATTTCCCTGGCAGCAACCTAGATCTGATTAGCTGAACTAATTATTACATTATTTTTATTAGAGATGTCAAATTTGCCATGTTTAGTTTCCAGATGAAGAAACTGTAAAGATTCTAAAGAAAGCCCTTTTCCCACCTCTCCCAACCTGCTTTTGGCCTTCTTACTTCAACTCAGATCATCTAATGTCTTCCTGACCATCAACAGGAGCTATGCAACTGGCTGAAGTTTTAAAATAACATATCCTTTCTTCAAGGAAAGGATACTTAAATATTGACTAAGGCTGTTGGAGAAAGTCTAGTGTTTCCCTTCAGAGAAGCTGTACCTTCAGTTCACTGAGGCAAGCAGTGGGCACTGGGCACCTCAGATGTGCCTTGAGGCTTTCCAGCAGCTTGGACTGGGCCCTTGCAGGGCAGACATGAAGGTAGAAGCAAAATCTCCTCATCTCATGACAGAAAAACAGGAAGAAAAACTCGTGAAAGGTGATGGATGCTATTTCCTCTGGTTGATAGTGGGAGGGGTGGATATGCAACCACTCATTTGGGGGGAATAATATCCACCTATCCCAGCTCCAGTGTTACCCTGGTGCCTTTATCTGAGACCCCCTGAACTGGACCTCTCAGTACTCTCTTGAAAGCCCAATGCAGAGAGGGGTCATCAATCACTTTGCTCCCCAAGATACTTTGCCTCTGCCAAGACCAGCTCCTCATTACTTGAAGAATGCTCATGGAATAAAGTGAACTTACCCAAGTCAAAATGAACAATCTCACTATATAATAATGAATAATAACATGTTTAGAATAAATATAAGGAAGAAATTCTCCACTGTGAGGGTGGTGAGGCACCAGAACAGAAGAAGCTGTGGCTGCCCCATCCCTGGAAGTGTCCAATGCCAGGTTGGATGGGGATTTGAGTAACCTGGTTTAGTGGAAGGTGTCCCTGCCCACAGCAGTGGGGCTGGCAGCTTACAACCCAGGTGGTTCTGTGATTCTATAATAATAAACTAGATTGAAACATTAATTTCCTCCATGTCTTCCTATTGATATTTGTATTTGAAAACACTTTGTGTTTTCTGACATAATAAAGGAGTGGGGGGAGCTTCCAGTCCCTCTCTACAAAACCCACACAATAAAGTGATATTTTCAACACACTTATTCACATTAACAGGCACACTTGAAAACACAGGGAAAACATTTGTCCAGTAAAGTGCCTATGAACAACTGTATCCATAGATGACCAGTGTGTCTGAAGAAAACTCTGTTTGGGCCTGCATGTAAGCTCCTGTAAGTAATTTGCATTAGTTTTCAAATTAATAAAATATATATTGATGAATTAATGGGATTTTGTGTTTCATATGTCTAATTATAAATTAATAATCAGTGTTAATATAAGGAATTATATTAATACATTTTAATGAATTCTGAGAAAAACCTATTAATTATTATTTGAGTGGGTTTAAGTGCTGTTGAGTCATATGTGACTCAGTTATTTGCCCCACTGCTAAAGCAATAGGGTTTTCAGCAGACACTAAGGACTTCTTACTGACAACCCACAGCACTTTGCAGCCACTCACCCTATCTCCTTCTATCTTCATCAGCTGACACTAAAACTTTCACATGCATTAAATCTGAAGGTAGCTGATTAGGTTTAATTCATTGATCACTACAAAATTTAATTTGCTGGGTTTTTTATGGGAAAAAAAAGACTCAAAGCCTATGCAAGTCTAATAGCTATTCCCAACATTTCAGAATACTTCCTGATCTATCTACAGATTTTAGACTTGGTTAGTCAAACTGCAAGATTATCAGCTGAAATTTAAAAGAGTGGAAATTTCAAGTTCTTCAAATCAAATAAGGATGAGTATTCATAATGCTCAGGAACTATGAATCAAGTGAAAATAATATTGTCAAGTCGTTGTAATTTCAAAAAATATCTTTAAAAGACAAAAATCTCTGGAGGTTGGCCAGGCTGCCTCTGAGTGTTTATAACTGTGTTATCAGGCCTCTCAAGCTAAATTGTCTCCATGAATGAACTTAGAAAGATCATATCTCCTTTCTACACTGCTCTGGATAATAATGGTATTTACCTCTCCCAGAGAAGTATTTGAGGGTCTGGTTAAGTATCCATTATCTGGCATCCAAACACAGGGTAGAATTGTAAAACATTAATAGAAGGAAGCAACACTTGCCACATAACTATTTAAGGCATAGATTTACCTCTCAAGGTGTGAAAATTAGACACTCTATGTTATTTGAAAATCCTGTATGTTCGCCAGCACAACCAGAAACTGAACATAATTACAAGAGGCTTGGGTGCCTCACTAATAAAGCTTCATATTAAATAAAGACAACAGCCAGCATTATCAGAGCTGCATTTCCATGTTCATTGTGTTTTGAGACAAAATGGCCACAGCCATGGACAGCATGCCATGTCATCTTAGCTAAGTAATTAATTTCTTATTTAATATTACCACTGCTGTGAAAGCCCAGCATGTGCTTGGATGGCCACAGAAGAGAGCATCAGCAGCATTTAAAATGTTGTGGGGTTTTTTGGTTTGACTTTCCCTTGAAAATCATTCAATTTATAGATTAAAAGACTGGGCATGCAGTTAAATGACCAGTTTTCTGATTTATCTACCAACAACAGAAATGTTCTATTCTGTTAAGAGAATGAATTTAGATGCTGTAGAATTTTCATTCATTTTTTTCTTCCTAATGTAGCTCTCAGTCAGGGGAACTAAAAATCTAGAGAAAAGCTTGATATGTCTAAACAATTCATCCTGTGATTTTAAAAGTAAAGGTAGCTTCTCACAGACTAATGGAAAATAAAGCCATGCAATACCTGGTTTCAAAACACAGTATGAAGTTTAGCTAGTTTCTAACCAATGCGCAGATTCACAAAGGGATTTCAGCTTCCACACGGGCACTCAACACCTAAATCCTCAAGTGTTCTCCACAAAAATCTCCACTTAAACTTTGGGCCTCCTTAGATAATGACAAACAAAAGTGGCAGCATGTCTGCTTATCCTCAGTGGATGTTGCAGCTTCCAGCTCTGCTCCCATCCAGCCTGGCAGGGCTGGGGATGCAGGGCAGGGGTCTCTGCAGGGATTTGGGGCTGGTCCAGCAGGTGGGAGGTCATAGTGCTTCAGTAGCTGCAGTGAGAAAACTGTGTGGAAGCTGTGGTCCAAAGAGGTGCCTGACACTTCACATGCCTCCTGTTTTGTTTTCCAGGGCTGGCACATATCCAGGGTTGCAATACCAAAATCCATAGTTTATGCATAAGCAAAGTAATCCTGCTTCTGATAGTTTCTTCATTTGGTTTATTGACTCTTAGGAGGGGAGGAAGGAAGTAAAAGGAAGAAACATTTGCAAAACCCTTTGCTCCTGCTGTAATTGATGGCACACCCCCTTTGACTGAAGAAGCAGTGAAATGAGATTACCTCTAAGAAAACTGAGGTGATGTGCAATCAGAAAAGAAAGACAGGTGAAAATAAGATCCCAGACACAGACACCAGTTCAAGCTTTTTCCCTGGCATCACTTTTCTGCTAGAATGTATGGGGACATGGTACAAGATTAGTAGTTCCTGGCAGTTATTCCAAAGTAACTCACCAAGGGCCAGATTTCTGATCTCTACTAGCATGAAATGATGCTCAAACCAGTGCATTGTTTTTAATATGCACTGAATAGGTTTTTAATATGTGTTTCAATATATAGTTTGTCACAAGGCCCTTTCATTCTGTATGAAGGTAAAAAATCAAGGTTGGGGAGGGAGAAGATGGTAAGGCTATATATATATATGTATATTTAGACTAAAAGGAGGAGAATGCAAATGGATGTTAGAATGAGACAGGAGAATAAAAGTAAAAATCAAATCAGTGCAGTTTCATGACTCTTTATGGGAATATCTTTCTCATTTGCCACCCAACTTTAATGTCAACATTAGGATCTGCCACAACTATTGCTTGTAGTAATTAGATACATTTTTAAAATTTTGGGCTATACCTACACTTCCTTCTTCCTTTTGTGAAATTTAGTTGTTGGCAATATTTAAAAAGTTACAACTCCTACAAGAACATCACTTCCCTGTCTTTTGAGGGCTTCCTAGCACTCAAAAATTTGCAGATTGTTCAAATGCAAGTATTTAGTTTAGGTTCTAAGGGACATGAAGAACAAGAAGGTTATTTGCCAGAGACCTGGAGGTACCTGAAGATGTAGTCCTCACCACACTGTTTCGTCCAAGCAACTGGAAGGTGATGTTCAACAGAGAAACAAGCAAAGGAGACAACAAAGAAAAAAAAAAGAAGATTTAAAGCATCACAGAGGAAGTAAAACTAGGAAAGTCTTTCAAAACTTCAAATAGCATTCTACCCATCCAATTTGACATGCCAGTTTCAATTTTTAAATACTTGGAACAAAAGTTTTTAGATATTTGTCATTTCACTTCTTTTTTTTTTTTTTCTTTTGAAACATGCACAGGAACTTTTCAGCCCATCTCTGTCATCAGCCAATTAACAAAGTCCCTGCTAAGGCCATCTGAACAAGAAACATAATCAGAGCTAGAGCCTCTGCTCCAGACTGTCTCTGCTAGAAGCAGCATTTCAAAAGAGTAAGTGAAGCTCAAGGAATTTGAAGCTGCCCAAGGCAGCTAATTTATTTTTTAATGTACTACTTTTCATCTCCACACATGAAAACAGAGTCATTACTGATGATAACATGTACTGGGTTCTTTAATTGCACTATGCTCAACAAACTGATTTGTTCTGATTATATAAAGTCTACTTTAGTACTCTTTTGGTCATTTTAGTTATTTTAGTTCATATTAGGGCACCAGACCTGAGTAAAACAGTATCATAACCAGCATATGGTTTTCCTGAACTAGATTTCAGTTGTTTTTATCTCTCCTCCTTTTAAAATGGCATTTACAAAGCATTTGAATTAACCTCTGAACACTTCAGGTTCACCTCTGCTATTATAGACACTTTATTATGATCAAAAAAGAAACTTTTATTTCAATTCTGGTGAAATAATGGTGTGATTTGCATTCATCCCTCAGCCTTGTGGATGTTAGTCTAACTGGAAGCTTTCACCATAAAGGTGGCTGCTATGATTATATTTGATCAGCTGTGAAAGGGATTTTTCCCAGAAAAAAAGACTGGAAATCCTTTTATAGTCTTTTAGATAATGTCAGAATTTTTTTGTTATGTTAATATGAACTTTTGCCAATCTCTATCAGCACGATCCAAATCCCATTTGAAGGCAATGGAAAGTCTCCCATTTAGTTTGATGGCCTTTGGATCAGACCCTAAGTGCATCTAGACTTATTGAGATGTTAATGTGAATTTTATGCTGCTGTGTATAGGAATAGATTTCCCAACCTTTCTTTTCCCCACTAATGCAAAAAGTGCGATCTGCCTTTTTAAATTTTTAAATTTTATTTTCCTGCTGCAATGGGTATGCACGCAGAAGGAGGATTCGTGCAGCTCACTGTGCTCCCTGCCTTCTCCCCCTCCCAGCACCCTGTGCCGCTGACACTCCGCAAACTGCAGAGAGCATCACCCGCTCCCGGGGGCGAATAAAGGAGAAATAAACACCAGCCTCCCCTTCTGCCCCACCACTGCCTTGAAACCGCCGTCTGAGGAAAAGGCAAAATTAAGGGCGACGGGGAGGGGTTGGGGCGGGGAACACCACCAATAAAATAAAAGAAAATCAAAAAGGGGCAACCAAAAAGCACCAAACCCCGGCGAAATCGGGAAGGTCTAGTCCTGGTTTCTTGCTCCACCTGGTGGGAGATGTGCGGAGCCAGCGCTTATCCCCCGCGCCTGAAGGGACACCCCGGGCGAGGGAGGCGGTGAGGGATCTTCCTGCTCCCATGGGTTTTGGGGATATTTCACGGGACCCGAGGGAGGCAGCCGGGAGCTGATGTACCGTGTCGGGGAGGGGGTCTCGGCTCACGCACAGGTTTCTCCGTTAGGATGAGGTTCCCTTTTTTTTTGGGTGCCAAAAGGGAATGATGCTTGTTCTGCATCATTAGCTATGTCATGCGAGTTTGACTTCCCCAGGGACGCGGGGACATCGCGGGACTCACGGCGATGTGAAGATTAACCCCTTCCTTTCAGTAGCGTGATGCACGACCCGATGGCTGTGCAGTGCTGTTGGTCTGCTGGACAAGTATTTTGCATACAGATACACAGAAATTCTCAGAAGAGAGAAAATGCATCTTGTGAGGATGTCTCAGTCACTCTAAGAAGAATAAAACAATCATCGGCGTCGGGTCGGTGACATTGCTGACCCAGTCAGGAGCACTCGCTGAGTGTGGGAAGTTGGAGACACAGCACGACATGTACCGTAGGAAGCGGTTTTGATCAGCGTGAGCAATTCCAGTACTTCTCAGAAGCTGTTAGCACATCTTAAATCTACTCCTCTATAAATATTTGGAACACAGACAGGCGTTAATGGCAACATTTTCATGCCCTTAGTACAAAGTGAGCTTTCTCCGGAACACTCTGCTCTGCATCTTTGAAAGCCTCAGCAGAGGATTCACCCCAAGCTGAAGCACAAGAGAAGCCACAGCTCCACACAAAGGCAGGCTGCAGGAGGAGTGGCTGAAATCACATCCTCCCGAGGACAGCTGTCCCTGCAGGAGGATGGGAGTGCACTCAGACTACTACTGGGTTGGTCTGGTTGCTGGCAGCCTAACGGCCTGGTGGCTTTTTTGGGCTGCCTTGGATGTCACCTGTGTGGCACTGTGAGGGTCTCAGACTCCCTGCCAGAGAAGAGGCAGCTTGTCTGGCAGTGCTAGCAGGTGATGGTGACATGTCAGGAAAGGAAAGGACTATGCCCTGTGAAGAACAAGGAGAGAGAGAGAGAGATCTGCATCTGGCCACGTGAGGGAGGATACCCAGCCATGAGACAGCCTGAGTGCCTATTGCCAGGGCTGCACAACTGGACATGCAGTCAGATACAGGGAACGAGGGTTTTCCATGGATTCATAGCCAAACTTCAGCAGGAGAATTGGCAAGTTGCAATCTTGGTATTTGACACCACTAGGATGGAAGTAGCTGCAAAGTTTCACTGTTTATTTGTTTCCCCAAGGGCCCATGGAGGGGAAAAAAAATAGTGTTACCAGAAGAGAATATTTATAACAACCATTAGTAATTTTCTCTCCATTCCTTCAATGACTGCTTGTGCAGTAAAGGCCAGCTATTTGACAGGCTGCAGAATATGGATTCTCACTGTGTTGATTGATAATTGGGGTATTTCTAAGTCAGTCTCCATTATGTAAAATTATTGGCATCCCTGACTTTTAAATAGAAAATGTCCTCAAACAAGCATCTTGGGAGACCGTTACAAACCCTCTTTTCCCAAAAAGCCTGAAAAGAGATACACTATCTCTATCTTCCTTTAAATGTCAGCAAACCAAGCCTATTTATTACACATTTCAGATTCAACTTAACAGTTTCAGCATGACGTATTTTAGAGTGTGGTTATCTCTTAGATTGCTTGTAAACATGCTGTTCTTCACTGAAAAGAAAGAAAGATACACACTGCCTTAAAAACCAAGCCAGAAAAACTTGCATTTACCAGAGAATTATTATAGTATGTCCTCTGGCCAAGAATTTTCTGATCTAGCTGAAGACTGAGTAGCTTTCAACATTAACCACTTGCAAAGCATACTAGAATATGGCCATGGGTATCCATAGTAAATTTTAGATCTGAAAGCACATCATCAAATAGATGATTTCTGCAATTGGCTGGTTGCAATATCTCTGTCAATTAAAACATTTATCCCACCTGGACTATACGGGCATGTCCAATCCTCAGTTCATGAATCCTGCCAGCAGTGCAGGAACAGCAATTGTGCATCAGGTGAGCTGTAGCAGATGACAACTTCTATCTGGATTCACAAGCTGATCACCCCAGCTGTTTGGTACAGTTTGTTTACTCCCTCAATTCCCCCTTGTGTCTCCCCTCTTTGCCCTCATCTGCACTGAGCAAAACAAGTATATAAATGAAAAGGAACTCAAGCTGACAAACCACAAGTTCACTGCCAAAGGAAGATTAGATATGTACAAGAAGACATTACATATTTTGTCATAGCTGCACCCAGTGTGCAGAGATTATTTACCAGGTCCAGGGTTTAAGTGTGGCAGATGGATGCAGGCTAGCAGTTCCCACGAACAAAGATGCTGTTTCAGAAAAAAAAGGTGTGTTCAGCTTCTGGAAAAGAAATTTACCTCTCAGCAGGCACTGGCAACTCTAATCTTATTTGCATTGCTCAAAGCAGCAGCACACATCTCCCTTTCTCAGCCCTAACTCTGCCTGCCAGCCAAAGCTGTGCTATACAGATAGGTAGTAAATAATGCAGGACTGTGCAGGTTGTCATGAGGCCTTTCCCTTCTCCTGTGCTGCAAACACCTCTTCAGAAGCAATGGGTAAGTTGTCAGCAGAGGGGGATTACAAATCTGATACTCAGCACAGTTTTGGACAGTTTGAGCTTTCAGGCATTTTCCATGAATAGACACCAATCATTTCACTGCCACACTGGTGAGGTGCTCTGTGGCTGCCCGCTCCGCGTGGGGCTCAGCCACAAAGCGCAGGGATTTTCAGGCTCCGAGTTCCAGCCGCCGACACTCCCTTCGGTCAGCGGGGAAATGAGAAACGAGACGGGTTCTTGTCCAGAAGATCTGAGAGTCTGTTTATTGATGGGTAGCCCTCATATGCCACGCAGGGCAAGAACCCTAACAAGGGTGAGACAGCAGATTTTATAGGGTACATATAGGGCGTGGTTTACAGTCAGGCTCCAATTACCACAGGAGCAGGAACTGCACCTCCCATCCCCTCAGCTTGGGGTGGAGGCAGTATGCCTCAGTGCTCTGTTGGGTCAGGCATTTTTCGGATGGGGATCAGAGAAACAAGCACAGGAGAATGGAAAACAGATATAATGATGTAGGTTCATGCATAGCACCAAAAAAATCTAAGGCTATAAGATAATGACATTTTACCCCTAGGCTTTGAATTAAAGTGTCTTTCAACTTTGTTTAAGGGATTTGCATTGTCAAAGCAAAATTCCTGAACATAAACACTTGTTGCTATAAATATTTAAAATTCTCCTCTGTGAAAATGCAGATGAGACATATTAGCAAACACAGCATTGTGTCTCATTATGACTTCTATGCATAATGAAAATGTTAAAAGCAACATGGTTCCTTTTCAAATAATACTAGCACTTAGAGTTTAATGGTACACCCCTGAAGATGTTGTTATTTCACAACTGTTCAGCATGCAGGCTCTCATACTAAGGCTTGTTGGAATACAGCAGAAACCTGTACTGCTATAAATTCTCACTAATGCAAATTATTTAAAGGGATGGAAAAACCTGCCTTTATGTTATGTTGTTCATTTTAATGTCAATGCCTTTCTTCATTCCTCTATTCATATAGCTCAATTATTAAAAATATTAGTCTGTTAGGTGGAGATGAGCCCAAATTAAAACAGTCCAAATTAAAAATTCTAAAGACTCAGGTGACTGCACCAACAGTTCTGCTTCTGGGCAGCCACCTCTGCTTGAGAGATTTCAGCTCATGCCCTGCAGGCACTAATAAGGTTGGGAGCTCAGGCACAGTAATAAGGGAGGAATTCCCAGGTTTTGAAGAGCCTTAGGCTCTGTTCTTCCACTCAACAGCTGCTCCTGGAGCAGTTCCAGCATTGCCCTGTGGTGGAAAATGGCTAACCCTGTTCATAGGTCAGAGGCTGGAATTTCTGGGGCTGAGGAACATCACAGGGCAGCACTTTTCCTGCCACCACCTGCCCCTGACACATCGACAGGATCCCGGCTCACAGAGCTGCATCTCCACACTGTGGTGCTTTGAAGTAGAAACAAGAGATGTCACAGGGCTCATGACAAAAGCCTGAACTTTGGCAACAAAATGCCTCCTTTTGGTTTTGATCAACAGCACAAACAGCAGGTACTAGCACAAAAGGTGGAACTCTGGCTTGTGCTAAGAGGTCACACGGTTTCCCTTAGCTCCAAATAAACAGGCTACAAGCATGGAGATGAAAAGGAGAAAAACAAAGCAAACCACACACGTATTAAATGAGTAAACAAACAAAAAAACAACAAAAAGAGGAACCACGAAAGATTGAAGCCAGGTATAATTAGAATTTGTGGGGTTGTCCCCCATCATAATGCAATCAGATCCACTTACCATAAAATCTGTTACCTTATATCATGAATAGTTCAACATGATATTTACAGAGAAAAAACTTGGGGGATATGATATATCACATTCCAACATTCTAATCAATTTTGTTCTGGTTTTGCTGAACTAGAAAGTGTGCATCTGATTTTATTAAATACTGCCATTAAATGAGCTTTCTAAAATACTGCAGATAGTTTCCTGGGAAAGACATAAAAAATCCTATAGTTTCTATAGTGAAAGTGCCCCAAAGAGAGCAGCCTGTCTCTTCACTGTATTTTTCAAAAGAAAAGCTTCCCTAAGGCTCTCTGCAGAAGATGATAGTGAAGTGAATGTATCTTCTAATGTTTGATTGGTTACCACAGAGAAAATTTGAATGCCAGTGAAGTGAATCAAAGATACAGTTAAAGGGTGACATATTCCTGTTTCTTTGTCCTTAGTGTCATATATGAGACTGTAACACTGAAGTGGAAATGTGGAATGTTGCAATAATTTTAACCAAATATTTTGTCCTCCACAGAAATCACCTTCTCTTTTGCTAGTGTACTACTACTCATTTTTCTGCACCTTTTCTTCACACCCATGCACTATGGATGAGTTCTGAAAACCTCTTGCCTCTTGTCTTTAATTTTCTAGAAGAAGA
>VWYE01021964.1:124127-246487 GCA_013398995.1 Alaudala cheleensis
ACAGGGTATCAGGTTGTATTCTGACTCTGCCAAGGGTCTTTTTGTTTGTTCCTTTTACTATTATATTTATTTTTATAGTTTTCCTATTAAATTGTACTTCTGACCTAGTCTCTCACTGGTTTTCCTTTCAAACCAGTACACTCTGGAGCTTGCTTAGAAAGCACTAGTAATTGAGAAGTTTGATCCTTGTCTGTATTCAAAATCTAAAAAAAAAATACCCCAATATTACTAGACTCTTCCCTTTTCATATTATGAATTTTTTACTGCTACAAAATTAGTGCTGAGTCTGATTAAAATACTACAGCATGGAGAACTTTTCACATATGCACAGCTGGGGAAAAAAGGAAACCTTTGAGCAAAAGAGCTACGGACTGACAGCACAGAGCAGAAGTATGAGAGAAGTTGGTGAACTCCAAATAGCACAGAGTTCTATTGAACTCCAAATACCTCAGAGTTCTAAACTTTTTGTTTATATTTTTGCCATGTTTCTTCTCATTTTTCAATCATCTGTGATCTCCTGACTGACATAAGAAATCAATCTCTATGCCACTATTATGGGTTATTTTATTATGGGGAATTATTTAATAACAAGGTGTGTTTTATCTCTACCAGTGTCTAGGTGATCTCAGTGGGAAGCCAGCAAAACTCAAAGCAACTTGAAGAAAATGCATAGGTAAGTGTCAAGGGAGAATGAAGTTAAACTACAAATGCTCCTTGGAGGAATGTGAGTGTATTAACACCTTCCTTCTAAACACAAAAACGAGACATGACCATGATTTCAGAATTAGTGGATGTACACAATATTTCAGGAGTGCGTGGTAGAAACAAGGCTGCATTTTGTCTTTCTGTAATAGAAATAAAAATAGAAAGGTAAGAATGGTGTTCTAAAACCTGTTCTCTATAGACAGATGAAAACCGCAAAAGAAAAGCCCCACATTACTGAGCTGAATTATATTTCCATGACATGTCTGAGGAGTGAATGAAGAATTTTGCAGTTAAGTTCCTAAATTCACTCTCACTGCAAGCACATGTTTGCCAACATGTCAGTGCTGCCTCAGCTCTCTGTGTCAGCTACTTTTCTTCCAGAGCTGTCTCTGATATTCTTCCTTTCCATTACAATTTGTCACCTGGCAGATAAAACCCTTGATTTCTGAGCTTGATAGGCTAAATTCAATGCCAAATATCCTGCTGGTCAGAGTGAACTATGGCAGGCTGAACAGCAACATTATATTCATTAAGGAGTCTGGGATTTTCCCTAACTCAAAGTTATTCACTCTAAATCTAAATTCAAATATTTCTGGCCTGTAAGTGTGATATCATGGAGTGTTTTTTTGGCTGTTTTTTTTTTTTTCACCATATTTTTCATCTTGAGAAGTTCAGTAACTTAAAGCTTATATTTCTATAACTTGAAAATAACTTATTCTATGCTTTCAAATGTAGAAAACACATTGATTCGGCCTATACATGCTAAGTATGCCAGAGTTTTATAACCCAAATCATCAATTTCTCTGTTCTCTGCTGCACTCCCTCAGTCTGACCACTATGGTGGCAGCAGGACTAACTGCATTCTTATGACATGATGGGTTTGGGTTTCTTTAGTTTCCTGCCAGAAGAAATAAAACACAAAAGGAAAAACTGGCTACTGGAATGACTTTGGTAGGACTGCCAAGTAGTTACTTCTATCAATTTGTTTGCTTTTATGTCAAGAATTTGTGAAAATATTAGTGAAAGTGATAAGTTGCCTCATACATCATGACTCTGGGAAGGGCCTTTGTTCAGCTTCTCTGAGATTCCTTCCCTGTTTCTTGTGATCCTGCTGGGCAGTGTGTGTGTTTCCATTTGCAGCTCTCCGAGGATCACGCACTGCAAAACAGTCACACAGGTAACAAAATATCACTCTTAAATACAGCCAACCACCCACAATCCCACCTATAAATTTCATCAGACATTTCAGTCTGCTTCTGATGTTTCAAAAGATTTAACTAGAAACAATTAGAACTGTTAAGCAGAAAACGTGGTGGGTTTAGTTGCATTTTTTGAAGTCAAATAATACAAGGTTAAATTAAAAAGGTGGAGTTTCAGCACAGAAGAATTGTGCTTGAGAAATTTCCCCTTGGTCAAGTGTTCTGACTGTACAGCTGCCATGTGCCTGTGCACACACTTCCTAAAAGAGTTGACGCCTTGAATATTTTTCTCTCGAGCAGCAGAACTCTTGGGGAAGTGCAGCTAATAGAGAATGCAACCACACGTCTCCTTGGCAGCACCGCTTCTGGGAGCACATTAAGCTCATCCTTTGCTCTTTACAATTGCTTCCCATAGAATATCAAATAAAATTCAAGGTCTTGACACTTATCTGCAGTGCTTAGATACGCAAGGCTGTAACCAGAGTGGTGAGCACAAAGCACACGGGAGTTTTCATGCCCTGAAAAGACCCTGTCTCCACACTTGGGTAAGATAAGGGCACGCAGAAAATGCCACTCACATTTTGTCTAGGTTTCCATAGGAAAGAAACCTGAGCATGTGGAGGAGTAGAAAGCAACTGCTTTGGATGAGAAACAAGGCAAGACAAGGGGTGTAACGATGTACAGACACAGGACTGAAAATCTGGATATCTTATTCTGGAGCTAAATAAGATATATGACAGATATCTTATTCTGACCTTGCCTGGATCAGGAATAGTGGGGCAGCAGGACCAGAACAGTGATTGTCCCCCTGTATTTGACACTGGTGAAGCCACACCTCAAATCCTGTGTCCAGTTTTGTGTCCCTCACTACAAGAAAGGGCTGGAGTGAGTCCAGAGAAGGGCAGCAGAGCTGGGGAAGGGTCTGGAGCACAAGTCCTGTGAGGAGCAGCTGAGGGAGCTGGGGGTGCTCAGACTGGAGAAAAGGAGGCTCAGGGGAAGCCTCATCCATTCTCTACAACTCCCTGACAGGAGGTTAAAGCAAGATGGGGGTCAGGCTCTGCTCCCAGGCAATCTGGCAGGATGATAGGAGATGGATTCAAGCTTCCCCATGAAGGTGCAGGTTGGACATCAGGAAGAATTTCTCCACTGAAAAGGCAGTTAAGCATTGGAACAGGCTGGCCAGGGAAGTGGTAGGCCCACCACCCCTAGAAATGTTCAAAAAAACTACTGGAGGTGGCACTTAGTGCTGTGGTTTGCTGGATGTGACGGTGTTTGGTCAAAAGTTGGACTCAATAATCTCAAAGGTCTTTTCCAACCTATTATTTGAAAAACCTGAAAAATAATGCCCCCAAGAACTAAGGAGCATCACAAAAATTTCAGCCCAATGCAAAAGATATCATTTCATGCCATCTTTAATGCAATTGTTGACACAGATATAAGCTTATAAAAGATAATTTAAAAAAAAGTAATTACATAAGAATAAAAAGTCCTTTTGGAAAGACTCAGTGATTGAACACTAGCTGAGGCTGCTTTGCTCTTTAGTGTGCAGAGCTCATATTTATATTTCACACAATTTCAAACTACTTTTACATTACAGACAACATAACAGATGTGTGCAGACTAATTATTCCTGATGTATTGGATACTATCTGATTTTAATTAAAAATATTTTAAATTGCTTCATAATAAAATGTGACAGGGACATGTACTTTTCTGCTCTTAATTATTATAACATTTTTAACTCCAAGAACTAACACAATTTAAGATGCATCTTACATATTCCTTCCTAAAATGCATTTTGGAAAATTTTTCAGATTCTTAACCCACAATTTAAATGAGGTTTCGTTCTTGTGACCTGTAATATCCAAGTCATGAGATTCTCAATTCTATGAGGAGCTCAACTAAACTTAGTCAAAGCTGCTTGTGTAAATGGAAAAATTGAAGAGTTGGTCTTTTCAACCTGTTTGCAATTTTTGTTCTGGCAGAATTTGAAATGGCTCTGGTTTAAAGGATGAGCATTTTTTTCTGCTGAACTGAATATAAAAGTTTAATTTAAGGAATTAAACCCAGACATTTAGAAATGAAAAAGAAAATGTGAATTTTGAACAAAAAGTTACAATCAGAACAAAGATTTGGGTGTTGAAAAGTTGTGTTTAATTAGTGTAGATAATAATTCCTGGAATCAGAATTGGGAGTTCTTCATTTGATTGCAAAATTGGGCCAGAAATGTCTTGGGTAGACTTGGCCAACTGGGAGTAGGGTAACTACCAATACTTTGTGATTCTTTGATTTTCCCCTTTGCAATAATGAATGGATGGAGTTCTTGGGTTATTTCTAAGTTTCTTTATGTAGATGTTAAAGTGAAACATTAATTTTGCAAAAGATCACCCAGTTAGGTAACAAGAAAGCAGTGATTTGAATGAATTACTTTTTCAATGCCACTTTTTGGTTGATCAGATCTATATTGCAGAAAATCACAAATGAAAAAAAATAAGATAATTCAAACTAAAGACAAACTTTTTTATTTCTATTTCCAAATGAAATATTGCAAGAACAGGTACAGAGTTGCAGCCAGACAGCACGATATGCACTGTCATTTTTGGACTACTCTAAATTGTACCACAGCCTGAATACCACAGCCTGAATACCTCTCACAGACATTTCCTTTTTCGACTTCCTTCAAGATTACAGATCCATTAGCAAACTTTTGTCATTCTGCTTGAAATGCCATGAGAGGCAAAAGGTGTTTTCTCCCCCTTGGAGCTGACTGGGGCTGTGTCAGACCCAGTGCAGCCCCTGCTTCCTTCCCACATGCAGCCACCAATGCAGCTCCCCCTCTGCCCTCACCTTGCCACCTATACCTCACACACTCTTGCATTTTGGCTTTGTAAAACAACAAAACACTTTAAAACAAACTGAAAACATTCTCAGCTGTGGCATCACAGTATTATTTGATCAGGCAATGCAAATTGTAGAAAGATTAAAAGAGTCTGGGAAACTAGCAAAAAGTAATTCAATTATGTCCTTTAGCCTTTTTATGCTTATATTGTTTTTTGTGCTTTGATTTCCTTTCTATTACCTTGTCATAAGAAAAATTTAATGTATAAAGCAATTCAATCTTTTATGATGAATGCCTCAAGCAAGAAGAGATGTCCATCAGCAGCCATCCTATTTCAAGCCTATTTGTACTTATGAACAGGTTTCATATTTAATTTCAATACAAACTATTGAACAAACAATTGTGCATGCACTTTCTCTTGTTCTCCTTCAACAGCCTGTCTGCAAAGTTTCTGTCTTGTTTTTTTCCATTGCTGAAGGCTTTAAAACAAATCAAGTTCCTCCATGAATCCTGAATCTGAACACCCTTCACTGCCTGCCAATTCTCTACACTTTGTAGACAACTGCCAAAATTTCTGCTTCATCTTTATGTAGGATTTTAATTTTGCTAAGAAAGCCTCTGGACAGCAGCTGCAAATAAGGTTGCATTTCCCTCTCTGTGGGGAAATGCAGTTCCTACTGAATACACCTGTGTTTCCCAGTAGGGGCTATAGCAAAGTCAGTGAGCCAGTGTTTGTCCCCTGGATTAACGCCCACCTTTAGAGGTGGGGGATCTGGGGAATTCCTTGTCTTGGTTTGGAAAGACGGGTGNCAGTGAAAAAACCAGCTGTGCTGGTGTTCTGAGTCCCAGGTTTTATCCAGGTGGGAATGTTTGGCTCCTCCCACTGAGTGGAGCATCTCACAATGGGATGATGTAATTTTGTTAGTCACGTGGTGAGCCTTAAATGGCCCATTAACAGCAGATATCCCCCGGAGGAGGATGGATCGTGGAAGAGATAAAGAACACTGCCCAACCTGGTCTTAACAGCTGGGCCATTAACACCTTCCCTTCCCTCCAGGAGTTAGAAGAGATGAAGATAAACACCTCCCCAACCGATTCCAACAGATGGTAAATAGAAGATATACTTTTTTATTTTTTTGGTGACATGTTGCAACCCAAGACATTTGTTTAAATTCTGAGTGCTCACAACCAGCCCTGCTTGGGTTGTATATACCCCTCAATTACCTAGTTTTCCAAAACGCTTAAAAACCCCCCAATTTAAAACCATATAGGAGGGAAACTATGGCAGAGAGGGAAGGTTGGCAAGGTCGTGTCTGCTGCCAGTTGCCTCTGGCAACAGTGTTCAGTGATAATACTGAAGTGCACAAAAGCTAGTAGTGAGCTAATGAAATATTAACATAGCTTCTGACATCAGTAAATATTATCAAAAGCCTGCAGGATTGGTATTTTCACTCTCACCTACCTCTTTATAAATAAAAATACAACTATATCATGATCCCTACCAGCAGCTTTAAAACTGCTGCTTACAGCCTGCACAATTTTAAATCTTTACTTTCCTTTAAGTTAAAAATGCATTTTCCCCTACTTGCAGACACACCTACTTAAAAAACCTGAACACATTTAACATTCAAATCTTATTAAACCCATTCTGTGTTTTTGTTAAGCTTGAGATCACTGTCATCAGGTAAGTCAGGTAATGTTTAAACACAAAGGTTGAAAGTTAAAACAGCAGAAGTCAAATATAATACCAGAAATCTGGCATTTTCTCATTTCTTGGATTAGTACACGTTTTAGCATGGGAAGATACCTTTACACTATTTCACTTACAAATTCTGTTTGTAGACAAGAATGTAAAACAGCATTGAGGACAGAAATACTGGTGATAGCCAACAATTGCTTTCCATAACAATTTACTCAGTGAAAAACATTTGCTAGGAAGCTGTTGCATAATTAGATTGAATTACAAGAATAGGTGGATATTTTAATGCATATGCCATAAGGGAATGGATAATGGAGTGGATGATATTATACAACAAAGTTTTGGCTATTATCTTGTCTTTGCTAGATTTTTATTTTGACACATTTTAAAAAGGACTACAACCTAGAGCTTTTTTTTTCCAATTAAAATAAAGCTTTCTAAAAATATTAAGTGAAATACTTCTTGTTTTCAGGAGATAGGATTGAAAACTTTAGGATTTGTCATGAAATTAAAATGCCTACAATATTTTTGAAAACCTAACATATTGCCCAGAAAAGTAAGCAGTCTGTAAGAGTGTTTTAAACAGTTAGAGTGTTTACATTATTATAAATAGTTCTGTCTAAAACATGTTTTGAAAAATATATGTTGGCTAAGCAGAGAAGGATCAGTTAAATAAAAAAAAGCCAGAAAAATCTTCAGGAGGATTAACCACCTGCATCAAAAAGAAAAAAACAAATCCATATGCCCTGCTAATCCCTGGATTCTCATCTATGAGCTCTTTGTTTGTAAAATACGTTAAATTGTAATGGCAGCATCAGAACCCATCAGTGCTGAATATATCAGTGTTTATCCAGGCACAGTGTACTCAAGGCACATGCTGGACTGACCCCTGCTCACTGAAATCTGTCTGATGGTTTAGTTGCTCTTCTCCACTTGAAATGTCCAGGATGGAGAAAGATGTTAGTGGTGCACTTTTAATTTCAGGAAAAGAGCTACTCACACACCTCCTTGGGAGGACACCAGATTCAGTCTGAGAAAATGTCATGGCAGCATTAGTTTAGAGCACATCTCAGACTTCCACAAAGAGTGAAGATAAAAGAAAAAGAATTTGAGAAAAGTGGGGTTACAACATTGTTTTCCAAATACCTAGGGCTTGCTGTTTCAAGCAGGGTTCAGGCAGAGAGAATGGGAGATCATGTTATCCTAGGGATTTCCTTCCCAAACTGAAGTCAGTGATGGGTAGATGAACAAGATTAGTTCAGGAGGAGAGTAAGGAAACAAAAGTGAAAAAAGCCTCAAAATCTCTACTGGTGAAAAACCAGCACATACTCCCAAAGAACAGCTGCTCCATGTCACTTCAGGTATTACTGGTAAGAAAACAGTGTTGGAGAGTAACAGGCAGGCTATGGGAAGGGTGAAAGTAAAGAAAGCAATCCAAAGATTGAAAAAATCACCAGAAAGTATTATAAAGGGCAAGGAGGGGAGAAGGGTGGATGAGATGGGCCTCTTGAGTTTGATGTATCTCTGAGTGAATAGCACTGTGTGTGTTTGGAGTACTGCACATAGCAGGCCTCGGGGCATTTCTGGGCTCTCCATAACTTGCCACAGCAATTAAATGTGGCATTCAAGAATAATCCTTGAGGCAAAAGTATCACTGTATTCCAGTTAAATTATCATGGGTCAGTGAGCAATAGACAACTGCCTACAGTTTTCTATTCTCAACATGAAGGAAGTATTTAATTCTCTGGCAGCTCAGTTATTTGCCTTAGGTACAAGAAACATATCTTGTAACTGCCATTTATTAAACTTTGCCTCCATAAGTATACAAAACATAATCAAGGTCCATAAATGAAAATAGTGTGCCATATCTTCTACTTTGCCTGAGAAATTACTTTTCTCCAGAAGGCAGGGAAAACATGCACCCCCCCAAAAAAATTAAATAAATAAAAAAAAAAGCTATCTACCTCTGTGGTGATTTGCAACACCATGAGGAGAAAACCAGCAACACACAGGTTCATTTTTTATTTAAGTGATAAGAAAGAGGCAGTGGGAGAATGACTGTGAGGTGAGCTCTATGGACCAGCCAATTTTTGCATGGAATCATTATGGAAATAATGTTAAGGGGAAGCTGAAAGCATCAGAGAATCTGTTTGAAGACAAGCACAGCTACAGGATATGGCTTTTGTTTTCCAGATACAGTTTTATTTCACTGCTCCATTTATGCTTTTAGCAGATGGTGTTTTCCTCTCGAAGATCCAGAGAGCCAAAAGTAAAAATAATATCATATCGGAGCAGTGCTTCAGGGGAATTTTTAGAAGGTTGTCTTTTCCTTCACCTGTACATTTCCTCATTTATCTGAATTCATTGTGAGCTTTCAGCTCTTACCAGCACATTCCCATGATTACCCTAATGTTCATATGGTCACTGCTGACACGTTCACTGGCAGGTCTGGAGTGGGTTTTCAGAAGTTTAGGAAGAAACCTGACTTGAAACCTTAGAGAGCAATTTAATTTCTGCTATCTTCCTTACTTTCCCACTTTCTCACTGCAAGGCAGCAGTTCCTTCCCATTTTTCCTTTTCATTTTGATGCAAAACTTGTTTATAAAATGTTCTATTGCCTATGTATCTCACAAATAGACAGATGAGAGTTATATGAGCACCACTGACTGGTGGCAGCTGAAACAAAAACAAAATATAGAAAGGATAGAGGAAGTAAAACAAATATGGTACAAGTACTGTTTATTTATTTATTTCTATACAACAAAAGAACCTATGTCTTCCCCCTCTATTTAAACATTGTCCATATTAAAATATTGCTTGCACCAAGAATTAATACAGAATGGAATGGGTTATCCATTAAACATTAATTTAAAAATTCAATTGTATTATATTTGTATTACTGCACCAGCATTATCGTAGCAAAGACTAAATAAGTTTGCAATAACAACAACTTACTGAATTTGGAAAATAGATCTCTGCGTAGAAAAACACTAGATGGTGGAAATGAGAGGAATGGTTCACAGGTCAGCAATATAAGAGCATGAAGGGGGTTTTTGAAGGCAATTTTCTCAGCCAGAAGCATCCAAATAGCTGTCAGTCTCAGGCTTCTGTTTCACTTTTTCCACTCTATTCCTGAATAGGCACTGAAGAATTTAGTAGCAGAGGAAAGAGCTCTTTTACAGTCACAAAAAATGTGATCCTTGATTGAACACAATACTCTGCTCATTGCAGAAGTGGGATACAACATTCTTTTCAGAGCTTGTTGTGTCATTTCCCATTGTCTTTTCCAAGGAAAGCACAGTTTTCTTATTGACAGTATAAAATATAAGAGACCATAAGCAAAGCAATGAAAAGTGGGGCTTTCTTAAGCCTCCAAAATGTTTTCTTTGAACACCCTGCCCTTCATGGTACTGCAATCATTATGGGACAACACCCATGTCTCCTCTCTCTTGCAAGAGCTCTGGAGGTCTCTGAAATCTTTATGAGCTTGGGGCTGCCTCTTCAACAGCTGGCTTAGTAAAAAATGTGCTCATTCCTTCAGTATAAGGGAATCTTATTCACAGTTATCTTTGTGAATCTCACTGATTTAGCAGACTTTTTCACTGCATTTCTGTCTCTAGATTAATCTACATCACATGAGGTCTGAGATAACTTGGAGCTGGAGGGAGTGGTCAGAACTGTCCTGTAAAGTCAGGGCTCTTTTCTATCCATTTTCTTCTTAAGCTGATGAGTCCCCTGAAAAATTAGTTTAAATCTTCACCTCTGTGCTGTTTCTAAAATTTCATCTCCATAATCTTCAAATAGGACAAGTCTTTGAGGATACAAAACCCCATTATTTAACCTGAAGTTTCTGTTAATGCTGGAACATAATTCTTTATTTTTCATACATAGACGCATGCATGGGTTTGATAAATTAAAACTACTGCTAGATTTTTAGAAAATACACAAGTGATATTCATAATGAAATTCATAATGGAACACAGACTAAATTCTGTCTCCAGGTGATAGGCTTTGACAGAGCTGTGCTGTCACTGAGGATGCTGGATTCCTTTTTAAAGGATACCAGATAGTATGACTATTTTCATATCTCTTCACTTGCCCAATATTCCCCTTGAAAAGTTAAGTCTTTTGAGCCTGAAAGAGCTCAGGATCTAAGTGAGAGTAAAAAAAATCCTCACATGTAATATTTCCAGACTTTTAAGTTCTACTCTCTGCAAAGGTCTTAAGAAGATTTAAATAAAGCCTACAAGTTGTTCCCAGTTCAGGTCCTTGGCAGCATACTTTAATTTTAAATCTGCTCTTTTTTTTTTTTTTTTTTGGTTTATCAGCTGGGTTGGGAGGTGGGAAATGGTGACACACTTCTTAAACTCCTGCTTCTGCCCTTCCCTGTCAGAATTATATGTAGCTCTGCAGTCTTCCTGAGAGTCATCTGCTTCATTACTTGACAAACCTTATCCTTGCATTCTCTCTGGCTAATCCCCTGTCTTTCTTCTTTCATGTGTCCCTAATGCTCTTAGGAGCCCTTCTCAACCTCACAAATCTCACTAAGAGGCAGAAGTAGCCCATAGTGAGGACCCTGTTTTCATATTCATCCTTATTGCCAAGGGTGCCAAACTCTGGACATAATACTGCACTGACATGGCTATTAAGAGTCTTTGAGTGGAATTTTCTCCTGTAAAGGGCTTGTTCTAAAAAAAGAAAAGATTTTAATAAAAATACGAGTGAGAATATTTTAAAACACAAAGTAGGAGAAGCAGCCATAAAAAGGTAATTTTTTGCTCCACTGCTTTTCATTTTTCAATGCCTCCAACATAGGATTTCAATAGTTTATTCCAAATTGATTCATATTGGAAAGATTATTGCTTATTTGAGAGTTCTTTGACGTTTCTTGGGCTTTTTTTGCATATTTTCTTTTTTTCACCTGCTCATCTTTTTTGTCCCTCTTATCTTACAAATTGCCAGTACATCAAATTCCAGCTGGACCTCATGTGCATCCAATGGGAGACTTAAGATGACCTCACAGGGAAAGGTGTGCTGCACATGAGTCTTCCTGTTAATACTGAATGGTATTCTAGGTTTTGGGCATTAACACCATCAACTCTGGAAGAAGGAGACACCTTCTGGATGCACAAATCACTTCAACGTATTGGTATTAAAGGAGTCATCAGAGGGCGCTTTTCCCTCTAGTTTTACCTTTTCCATATCTCTTGGAACAAAAAAATTCTGTGTTGACACTATTTCTCAGCTGGACTTTCATGCAAAGCAGATTTGAAAAAACATAAGCACTTTTTTCCCCCCAGTTGCTATTTTTTGGACCTTTTCTCTGGCTCGTTTTCTAGTAGGGCCCAAGAGAGATTGGCAATACCTCAGTCAAGGATGCAAGATTTTTCATATTGACTTGATTTGGTAGAGAATGTGTTTCTAAATGCATTCATAAAGGCTGGAGACTGAACTGGTCTTGTACCCAGGACAGATAATTGAAAACTGTAAAATAAAATACTGTTTGGAAATATATGTTCTTAACCAATAACTACTTTTATAGTCTATCATGCTAAAAGCCAAAAGCTTTTTGTTCTACTGGTCAATCACAGCATGGTTTTGTGGGTTTTAGCAGTCTCATCAGTCAATAAATTGAGATGCAAATGTAATGTTTTAATTTTTAAGCTAATTATTGCCATAAAAATCCCAAAACTTTCAGAAGAACCAGCAAAACCCATTTTCCAGTCAGAACCCAAGATAGTCAATATTCTAGATTGAGATGGGTGTCCTGAATATGTGATGTTTTGCCTCAGCATCATGTTTACTTCCTGTATCCAGAGTTGGAGTTATGATCCAGAAATTGTATTTTTCCCTTGATATATAGTCTCCTGCAGTCTGTCAGACTCTGTTCCCTTGCAGCCCCTTTTCCACGCATCATCCTCAGGTTAGTGCTGTTTCTCCTTGCAGAACATCATGCAGTTCAGTAGCTTGTCATTTCTTGAAAAATAATTGTTCAATTGCCTGTAAACTGAGAGGGATTTTCTACCTGTCAACATACTAGAGTTACTGAGATAGTGTGTTGACAATGTGCTTTTGAAGTAATGCACGCTCCCAGCTTTTTTGGCATTTGCTTTTTCTCACTAGGCTGACTTTGTACTTGTTTGCATCTGACTCTCCCTAGAAGCTCTTTTCAAAGAAAAGTGATATCTTACATAGCATTTTCATGTCTGAAGAGGTCAGGAAGCTGAGATAAGGGCAGATGTGACAGCCACCATATTGCCAGATACTGGGAACTGAGCCAGGGGACTGGCAGGCTGAAAAGCAACAACTTCCACTTTAGTAAGTGCAAAGTTGCATAAGCTGGACTGTTGCAGAATTTTATCTTTGATGAAACAGGCAGAGAGGTGAGTACATAACATTGTCATTTTAAGAGATAAAAAAATCTCACCCCATATGTTTATTCTTATCATAGGATCAGAGAATGATTTGGGTTGGAAGTGACCTTAAAGATCATCTCATTCCAACCTCTTATCATGGACTGGGACACTTTCCACCTCACCAGGTTGCTCAGAGCTGAATCCAACCTGATTTTAAACACCCCCATGGATGGGGCATCCACACCTTCTCTTGGGCAGCCTGTTCCACAACTTATTGCTATCTCAGAATGCTTAATGAAGGTGTCAAAAGTTCTTATGCAGCCTGTTGGGCTGCACAAGCAGACTACAAGAAACTCCAAACTTTTCATCTCCAGGTATCCAGCAATTTAGAAAACCTTAATATTTTTCTGTTTAGAAAAATAAATGCACAGCAGGGCATACATATCTATTTTTCCCTTCTCACATAAAAATAATTTGGCCAATCTATTTCAAGGAACACTAGTATGTTTCTTTCTCCTGCTGCAGGAAACTTGATTCTCTCTTCCACAATACTGCTTTCCTGGGGTTTTATGATGTGCATTTTCTCAAAAGACTCTTATGATTTTCCTGTGCTGTGTTATGTTTGTCATCACTCTCCTTAAATCCAGCAGGTTGTACACCAACGGCCTTATTAATATAAAAAAAAAATCCAAAACAATATTAGAAAGAACTTTTCTCTGGTCATTTGAACACAAATATTAATGCCCAGATATTGCTGGCTGCCTGAAAGCCATGTGATAAAATCTATACCACCAAAAATCCAAAAATTATTCTAAATTAACAGTAGAGTATTGTTGATGAAATACACTTTTTAGTAGCTTGGGAACTTCAAAAGGAAATAATAAAAAAAGTTCTATTGATTTTTGAAAGTTTGCCAGACCAAAACTTTGTATCAGCATACGCACATTGCACATTAGTACAGAATTGTCAAAGCCACAGGGTGTTCATAGACCCAGCTGGGTGACTCTCTTATTTGCATTTATCTCATTTGTTCAGAAAAAAAGAAAGATACTGCATCAACCCCAAGCGTACTGAGCAGAAATATGTCTATATAGGATGAGTACCCTCCACACATTGTGTGGGACAGAAGCAGCTTTGTTGTAGATAGAAGGAAATTAACTTAGTTGGATGAGTTGAGATGCAGTGGTTTACAAGTTTCACATGCAAGATTATTTTATATGCTACTAGGAAGGAACTAGATCATGCTTTGTTATATAATGTGCCCTATTATATGTAGGGCTATATGTATAACACTATAAATTATTATCAAACTAAAGAAACTTTCAGTTTGATTCCACTTTAAATGTACCAACACAGAACTCACAAACCCAAGTATCCAACCTGTGGCACACAGGAGCAGAGATCCACACGTGATGGCAGCATGGAAAAGGTGAATTACAGAACCTGGCTGTTGTACTCTCTGAAGTTTCTACTTGGTCAGCATCAGTGTGGCAGATGATCCATAACAACCAGTCTTCCACAGCAACATCCTTCACCTTTTCCTGCAGAAAAAGAACTGTATCTCCTTAGCATTATAAAATGCACGTAGAAAGGCTGCTTGTATCACTTTTTATGAGGCAGATGTTAGATGCTCCATCTGTCACATGCCCTGTCCATGTCAGATGTCCTGGAGAAAGGACTATTTCTTCCCTGATGTTTGGACTGGAGCAAAGTGGCAGTGGATGGAAAATTAAAATAATAACTAAATTAGATGCAACTTTAAAGTATCTTCTTTGGTGTGGAAAGGACATTGGGATACCTGCTATCCAAAGGTATGAAATAACTATTTTAATTTGGATAGGTAAATTCTTGCCAAATTTGAACTCCTAATAAGGATTATTGAGGGGGGGGGGGGGGGAANTGGAAAGTGGGAGGAAAACATAAAAACATAAGTCTCCATACAGGGCTAACATGAATCTACTTTCCAGGCAGTCCAGACAGAAAAGCTGGCTTGTTCAGTAGTCAGTGGCAGTAGTTCCCCCAAACCTAGCTGAGAAATAAGGGTGCAGAAGAAAGTTGCTTCATCTCTGCAGTCACAACTGGTTTATCACCTCAGGGAAGCACAGAACAGCATTACCCAGATTTCCTCTGATTGGGGAGCTATAAATCTGTCACAGCAGGATACCTCCTTAAACTCCCTGAGGCATGGTGAGACTGCACTCAGATTCCTGCTCTCTGGGTCTTACAAATAAAAGTAAGAATCCAGTCCTGATAACAACTCATCCTCAGCTCTTGGGTTTTTTTTTCCTAAGTGCCTTCATGTTCCTTTTAGTGTTAGGAATGGTACCCAGTCCTCAGTACCACTTTACAGACACAAGGGTTTTCCATCTTCCTTCAACTGCCTGTAGGGAATCAGTGCAGTATCACCAATGAGTTATATTCAAAGTCTACTCTGAGCAAATTTCCTGGTAAGGAATTTCATCAAGCTGTACCTTGGTATAATCTTGGTACAGATAACCTATGCAATGCTGTCATCTAAACATCTGTCTTTTCCTGGGGAGGACAGGGAATATCTATTTTGAACTGTGAGCGTTTCCACAGCCTGTGAACACTTTGCCATTTTGTCTTCACCCTGGTGCAGTGCTGAGTGAGCACTGGTGATGAGTGCATTGCCCTCCATCATGTTTTGGGAGAGGATCATTACTCAGGTGCACTCACTAATGTCTCTCTGGAGCTGATGACAAGCCTTGTGTGGTCAGACTTAATGAGTCAATTAGAGTATTTGAACAGGCAGCACAGTTCTGAGATGCAGGGACTTAGCTCTGTCTCATTACAAGTTGGTTGAAAATAGCCTCTGATGCAAAGTAATTAATTTTCTGACTCATGTAGTAGGTGGACTACCTGACAGCTTTCTCCTATTTGCTTCTGAAATGGCTTGACTTAGAGAAAGAAACACCACTCAATAATGTCGTGAACTATTGCTTATTGGTAGCAGTTTCTACAGAAACTTTACCACCTTCCTCTGATTTTCTTCACTGTTTTGGTTAAAGGAGGGCTGATCAAAGGTCTGACACAGCAATAATTTGTCATGCAGAGAGACCTGATAACTCAGTCTAAAGTGCTGGATGCAATCAAACTGTGGTTAGATAACAAAATTATGAGAATATAAGATTAATCACTCCATCTTCATTGACAGCAGAACAAGTCTTTGACTTGCTCTGGTTTCTTCAGTTCTTGTGCTCATCTCTAACATTAACCACTCAAATTCATGTCTTTATTTTTTAAAGGAAGTCTTATTAATTGGAAAAAAAAAACCTCAGTTCACATTCAAGTCCTATATCAGTAGTGATTTACCTCCTTATCTAACCCTCTTCATTTTAAAAGAGAATTCTCTCTTTCATCTTTGGAGGTAAAAATAAAGTTAAATTACTACCTGAACAAATTTTGGAGTTTTAATCTTTAGTGACACCTCAAATCATGATGTATGAAAGATTTCCTTGCAAACTGAATTAGCCTTTCATCAAAAGAAAACCCTGTCTACAGAGCTGCACTTAAAGCATATGATTGGTTACATGCTTTTTGTCAGCAGAGAAATTCAGTCCTTTTAAACCAACCATCATTATTATAATGTCCTGCAGCTGACAGGCTGTGGACAGAACCACAAACCTTACTACCTGAATTTGTTGGTCAGTTTTCAGTCACATCTACCTAAATAAATAAACAAGCAGTTAAATGCCCTCTTCATTGCCACTTTGATTACAATTAGATCAACAGAAAGCCACTCTTTAAATGGACTTCTTGAGGCTATTATTTATCTTTGGAATTTAAGGGATTTCTCAGGAGCCTGTAAAAAGCCACCAGAGCAGGCTTTTGACTTCATCAAAGCGAGGCAGCAACAAGCCAGTAAACAGGACTAGAAACAGCAGTGAGAGAGACACAGGAACCACAGAATCACAGAATATGCTGAGTTGGAAAGGACTCACAAGGATCATTGAGTCCAGCTCCTGTCCCTGCACAGGACAGCCCCAAGAGCCACATCATGTGCCTGAGAGCATTGTCCAAGCATTTCCTAAAGTCTCTCAGGCTGGTGCTGTGACTGCTGCCCTGGGGAGCCTGTTCCAGTGCCCAAACACCCACTGGGGGAAGAACATTTTCCTTATATTCAAACTAAACGTGCCCTGACACAACTTCAGGCCATTCCCTCGGGTCCTGTCACTGTCACCACAGAGCTGAGTGCCTCCCCCTCCTCTTCCCCTCACAGGGAAGCTGTAACTGCAGTGAGGTCTCCCCTCAGTCTCCTCCAGGCTGGACAGACCAAGGGACCTCAGCCCCTCCTCACACACCTTGAGCTTCTCCTCAAGGACCTTCACCNCCTATAACCTTCTGTGCCCCATCTGTGAGTCAGCTGCCAACCCATCACATGGTTTGGTTTTTCCAGATGGGGGCCCGACATTTGGCCCAGAATACTGGGAGTGACACTTCCAACAGCCTTATGAAATCCAAAAATATTACATCAACTGGCTTTCCTTGATCAGTTAGGTGGGTTACCTTGTCATAAAAGGAAATTAGTTTTGATAAGCAGGACTTTCCCCTCATGAANAGTCCTGTGTTCAAGTCCTTTGTGAAGATGTTGAAGAGCTCAGGGCTGAGGATGGAGCCCTGTGGAGTCCCACTGGTGACAGCTCACCACTGACGTCACCCCATGCACTGTAACCCTCTGTGCCCCATCTGTGAGTCAGCTGCCAACCCATCACATGGTTTGGTTTTTCCAGATGGGGGCCCGACATTTGGCCCAGAATACTGGGAGTGACACTTCCAACAGCCTTATGCAATCCATAAATCTTACATCAACTGGCTTTCCTTGATCAGTTAGGTGGGTTACCTTGTCATAAAAGGAAATTAGTTTTGATAAGCAGGACTTTCCCCTCATGAAGCTGTGCTGACTGTGATGAATGACTGCATTGTCTTTCCTGTGTTTTTTAATACCTCCCAGAACAATCTTCTCCATAACTTTACCAGGCACTGAAGTGAGACTGATAGGCCTGTAGTTTCCAGGGTCTTCTTTCCTGCCCTTCTTGAAAATCATGAAAACATTCATCAGTGTCAAGTCAGCTGAGACCTCTATGGATTNTCCCACTGGTGACAGCTCACCACTGACGTCACCCCATGCACTGTAACCCTCTGTGCCCCATCTGTGAGTCAGCTGCCAACCCATCACAAGTGGTTTTTCCAGCTGGGGGCCTGACATTTGGTCCAGGAGATTGGGAGAGACACTACCAACAGCTTTATGAAATCCAAAAATATTACATCAACTGGCTTTCCTTGATCAGTTAGGTGGGTTACCTTGTCATAAAAGGAAATTAGGTTTGATAAGCAGAACTTTCCCCTCATGAAGCTGTGCTGACTGTGATGAATGACTGCATTGTCTTTCCTGTGTTTTTTAATACCTCCCAGAACAATCTTCTCCATAACTTTACCAGGCACTGAAGTGAGACTGATAGGCCTGTAGTTTCCAGGGTCTTCTTTCCTGCCCTTCTTGAAAATCATGAAAACATTCATCAGTGTCAAGTCAGCTGAGACCTCTATGGATTCCCAAGACCTCCCAAAGATCATCAAGAGAGGATTAATAATGAAAATAGCAAGAAAAACAATCTTTCAATCTGAGAAAGAATAATTCAGAAATATTTTTTATTAAAATGGAGACCACCTTGTACAGAGAAAAAACATTTCTGGTTTTGCTTCCTCTTCCTCCTGTTTTTCTAACTTCTCAGTGAGGCAGTGATAAGTTGTACATATGTTACCTGCCAGGTAACCTGTCAAGTTACCTGTCACAGAGAGGACAACTGCATCAAAGAGGCCCCTCATCAATTTATTTTCCTAATGGATACTGCCCAAGAACTGAATTTTGGTTAATGGTTTGTGTCAGAAGAGGTAGAGCTGGATGCATTCACAGCCTGCATATGTGCTGTGACTCAGAGACAGACAGCCCCAAGCTACTGTCCAGAGTAAGGAAATGCTGTTCCCCTCCTAATTAACTGTGAGGGGAAAGGTTTTCATTCAGCATCAAATTCCTTCCATGTCTCTTTGTTGTTTTTTGGGGGGACAAATTTTGCGGCTCCTGTGAATGGCAAAATCCAAAGGCTTGTGTTTAACAAAAACAAAATATATTTTTCAGCAACACTGAGCCTGTAGTCTCAGGCATCAAGGCTTCCAGGGATTTCTTGTCTCCAGCTCTCTTTGAACTTTAATGAATGGATACAGAGCAGAAAGCCTGAAAAATAACTAATTTGGAGAACCCCTGAGTGTCAGACCCAGGCCAGAGGAAAAAGAAAGGAGTTTTGCAAGAATCTGTGTGGAAATTCAGAACACCTCAGCTTGGAAGGTGCTTGGGCACCATCACAGCCTCTCACCCTCTGATCATGGGTCAGACTGGAGGATACTTATTCCATTTATGAAGAGCCAGCAGATAAAATGTGCCCAAAGGAAACCTTGTTAAGGCAAAGGAGAGTTTCACACTTGATTCAGGGTGTAGTCACCTTTTGTCCCAGTTCTGCTCAGATTTCAGTTTGGAAATCCAAAGGCCAAATGAATATCATGTTTATCTAGCATTAAAATGCTAATTGAATTGGGCCCATGGTGTCTTTTAATATTTGTCCACCAAATGCTCACTGAAATACTTCTAAACAATGAGAATTTTTTCCCTAGATCAAATGATTTTTATTGTTGAACAAACAGATATTAAATTCTCCATCTTGCATTTCAGATTTGGTCACACATGGGTTTAAGATTCTGGCCCTGGGTAACTGCTAATACATTAAAGTGTATTTAATTTCATGGCCTTTGCTTATTTCTTTGTGAAATTACATTTGAAATGTCTTTATCTCTTTTCTGTTCCTTTCCTAATGACACATTTATTTGATGGGAGACTAGTGGATGCAGAACCAATCCCAACAAATATGACTGTTAACTGCAGTTGATGTACCTATTTCTTAACCAGTACACGCTGGGCCACCTATTCTTTAGCTGTTTAATATATTTTTAATATATTCTCCTCACTGCCTGCATCACCTTTCTTGGTGGAACACGCTCTTTTGTTGCTGTTTTTTATTTTATTTTTCAAGTAAGTTACACTTTTTTTTCTCTGAAAACATACTAGGTTCTCCTTTATTTAAAAATGACAACATAAATTCTGAAAAACACAGCAATATATACTCAGTGAGGTGATTATATTACCAGAACACTAAGGCTTTTTAGGCAATGCAGGTTACATATGACCATACATGCAGAATTCTTCACGCATGGCAACATACAAGTCAAACCAGTTTCTGTAATCTTTTACCCTTTTTTATTTGTTTGAAAATCATACTGATTGCCCATAAAACTTTTGTCAACTAATGTATCCAATAGTTTCATACAGCTTTGTTCTGCACATGTGTTTTTAGAGAAGGCCCATTCTTTTGCAGGTTCTGTTCCAGCTCTGCTTTGCCACGGGGCACTGCTCTCCACATGCAGCAGAGAATCAGTCCCTGACATGTGCCAGTCTGCTCCTTCATTAATCACAGGTTGTCTCCCATGAATGGCATCTCTGAGGTTATAAAGGAAACTAAACAAAAATTGCATTCCTCTCCCTGTGGCAGCAAAGAGGGGTGGGGAGGGGAGGTTTTTGCAGAGAAAGCCTGACAGTCATTCCATGAGAAATTCTGCTTTGCCAACAAACATCCCTCCACTTCATGAATGCATATCATCTCTACTTAACAGATGTGAGATGATCAAGAGGATTGTCATCATTTAAAGCCTTTCCAGATGTTTAAAAGGCAGATGGTCCCACTGCTGCACCTATCCTGCTGTCTCTAGGATACCAGCTTGCAGAATTTAGCAACCTTCTGCTCCATATATAGGGTGTTCTTAACTTTTAGGGGTTTGGGCTTTTTGTTGCTTTGGTTACGTTTTTTTTCTTTGTTTTGTTTTGTTTGACTTTGTTTGGTTTTTTGTCTTGTGTTTTGATTTTGATTTCAGTTTGGGGCTTTTTTAAAGAGGGGTAGGAGCATAAAAACTGGCAAAATAATTTCCCTTTTAAAAATCACAGGGACCTGCCTTGTACAAAATGCAGTGTTAAGAGAGTAATAGTACTTCCAAAGGATTTTAAGTTTTTAACATTGTGAAAATGTCTAATTTCCTTCTCTAATACCATGAAATACATCCCCTCCATCCCCAAATTTTAAATTAACTGAAGAACCTATGCACAGCTTTTAAAAAGCCAAAATAAAATAATTTTAGGTGGATCAAAACATTTCACTTCCAAAAATCTAAAATATGCACTGGATTTTAACTGGCAGTCTGTAAACCAAGTTGAAAGGAAATTTCAGTTTGATCAAAATAGTTTTTTGTTAGTGCCTTTAAGATCAAGCCAAAATACAACATTTCAACAGCACTGGTAAAATATAGAAGTAGTCATAGAGGAATGGATTCTCTGTACTTAAATAATATGTTTGTCAGCTGAAGAAGAACAAAACATCACTAAGAAGTAAAATGTATAATATATATTGGTCATAAGTGTTTGTTCTTGTACTAAATAATTTTACATTTATTTCCAGAAGGGACTGCTCTGAATTACTCTTTAGATAATACCAAATATGTAACTGCAGCCTGAACACACTTCAGTGACTGTTTTAAGAGGGATGGATTGGGATGGTGATCTCCAGCCTAGACCTTAATTTTTCTTAGATTTATTGTCAAATCCTGCTTATCTGATAGAAGAGTACTATTGGAATATCAATCCTTCTTACAACTTTAAAATACCTTCTTCACTGGTGAACTCATATTTGCATCTCAGAGATATTAACACACGTAACAGGATGCTTACCTTACGTATGTTATTATCTCTGAGACCCAGGATATTTGTTTGAGTGCATAATACACTGGCCTTGATTCAGTACAGTTAATGATAGATCCTTGTTGATATTAGGTAACAAATTACCCATGACTGCATTTTAAATAGGTTTGTACATACATTTAATGACAGGAATGTGACAATTTTCTTTTTCTGTTATGGCTTCATCAGTTTCTAGTGATATCACATCCAGGCTTATTCTTAAAAGTTGCCATTTAGTTTCAGCCTGCCAAGCTAATGGAGTTCACAGAACATCTCTCAGGGCTGCTGAACCAGCAGAGGCAGCACTCAATATGATATGTATGCTTAAGCTTTAGGGTGCATAATAAACATGAGAGCTTCATGCCCTGAAAAATAATCACTGGGAACACAGTGCATAAACTGCAAGCTAGAAACTGCAAGGTAGAAACATGTTTTCTTTTGGGCTATTTCCCAAAAGAGGCATCAAACAATAATACAGAATATAGTGTGCCTAAGTGCTTATTACTTGAACTTTAGATTTACTTTTAAGAATAAAATATTTACACTCAGTTTCAAAGTATTTTTTTTTATTTTTCTTCTCCCATCCATGTGATTTAATATAGCAGACTTGATTATGGTGGAAAAAAATCCCCACTGCATTTTTCTCTTTGACAGGAAAACCCTTCTCTTTCTAGTGATGATTCTTTTTCTTGCAGCACTTTCAGAGAAATTATGCACATGGGACACGAAACACTCTTGGAAGTAGCAATAAAGTCCTTTAAAAATGTGAGCAGAAAACCATGCAAGGTTACAGCTGGACATGGGTAGTTCCCAGCCCTTGTCCTGGCCTTCCTGTTGGTGCAAATTTCCTCTCTCAGGATGCTGCAGAGGAGCTGTTTGTGTGTGCTGAGGCCACAGACACACAGCCTGCCTGTGCCCCGAGCCCTCTCTGGGGACTGATGTCTCTGCCTGAGTTATCTGCATGCTCATGAATCAGAGCCTGTCTGACAGAAACTGGACAATTTAACCAACACCCATTCTTCACATCTAACATCTGAATAGTGGCCATCTTCTCACTTTATTTCCTTATTCTCCTTACCAGTATCACCTCCCCTGTCCCCAATGTTTTTGTAGTTCCCTCTCCATGACTCAGCCTGCACACCTCCACATTCCCTGTCTGGTAACTCCTCATTCCCCTGCAATAAAATTTGGAGCTTTTACCTTGTGCTTGCCTTTTCTTCGTTGTCCCTTGGTTTTCAAGAGCTTGTATTTGGGGACAAGCAGCCCTTGATAACCATTCACTTACATCTGCTCTCAAACACCAAATGTAGACATATTCCTTTCTAACACTTGTCTTTAACAACAATTTCTTACTCCATTTTTCTTACCAAAAAGTATTTTATTTAAAGAATGCTGAGAAAAAAGGGAAAAAAATATCAGTTGAACAACTCTGGAGTTGACTGGTAGGAAATAAAGGCAGCAAACATATTAGAGGTATTGCGGGAGGAAGAAAGAGACCACAAACAATTTGAATAGGCTCCTGTACTATTTCTTTTGTGCTCACCAGACCATACCAACAAATGCTTTTCAATGACTAAGGGTGAATTCATTTCCTGGGCAAACTCTTGCCACCAGGATGAGCACAAGCATAGATTGCCTGACAACTGCACAAGCTCTCCTAGCAGATAAAGCACAGCGAGGACAAAATCTCTTTTGCAAATAAATAAAAAACAAAAAAACCCTCTAAACTGAATAAAAACTAGTAAGATAATTGTGCTGCTCACATCAACAATAAAACCCCCAGCAGAGTATAAATGTGTACACTGGACTGTGTTGACAATGCCAGTCCTGTCCTCTGCAGCTCTGTTTCACACAGCATGACATTGTTTCTTCCCTAATGCAGCCGTGCTGTGTCTAATATGTGGGAAAACACAACCTGCCCTCCCATTCCTCAGTTTGCCTGATTCATCAGATATCCCTGGCAGAGGGTGCCAAGGCACAAGGGCTAGTCACACCTTTGTCTTCAGAGCAGAAATTGGTACTGTCTAATCACTGTGCCTATGTTTTCAAAATAAAACAGGACAGTGTTAGACCGTTTTCCTTCTAACCAACTCACTTTTGCCTCAGTTGGCTTCACAAGCTGTTGCATGGTTATTTGACTTAACAAATCCCCAAACTGTACTGTTTCACTTGTATGTGAAGCTTTGTGTACTGCCATAATTATTATGGTATCTCAGTATAACTGTGTGTCCAATTAGACATTGAAAATCTATCTACATAAATATTTGAAGAGGTGCTTCTAGTGAGCTTGAAGGGAAAGGGCCAGCCAGCTTCTCTCATCTGAAGCTCCTCAGAGAAGCTAATTACCAACATGTCTCACCTCAGTCAAAAGCTGGTAATGAGCTCTCCCATTTATGTGTTTGTACTGGGTTCTGTGAACTACAAGATTCAGGGTTTCACCCTTGGTACTAAACCTGAGACTCTTCATTTAAAAACTGAGGGAGGAGGAGAGATCGTTATTATTTCTCACTGCAACAGGGAGTCAAACACAGGAGAAATACAGCTGAAATTCTAACAGGGTGATACTGATATTTGGTATTAATTTACAGGGTAATAATTTGATATTAGCAAATTAAAAGAAGAGAGACAAATTGAAAAGGAGAGAGACATTTCCAATTATTTTCATCCTCAGTAACAGTCAATTATGCATCATCACCTCTCATAAACATTTGTAACTGTTATCCATTTTGGATGTTGCAAATAAATAAGGCCACTTGCACGCTACCTTAGTCTGGTTGAGGTAAGAGAAATTTCAACGTAACTGGGCAGCAACAAGTTACCTGCTATCCAAGACATGCATAAACCAACAACTGGGATGCCATAAGTGTTCTGGTTCCTCACCATACAGTATTTAAATGTGGCACAATCAATTCCTTTAGAAGTGGCATGACAGGAGGAGATAATTTTATAATGGTCAGGAAGGGAAGAAGGAGGAGAGCAATCTTCCAGTTGCAGATGGTAATCAAGAAGTCCTTCCAGCATGCAGTGAGGTGCTGGAAACAAGCTGCTCCAAGGAGCATGGCCAGCACATCTCTCCAGCCTTTCTGTTCATCTTTGTGCCAAGAACAGCACACAAGCTGAAAAGGAGAAAAGGAGAAACCCTGATGTCACTTGATAACCACTTAAAAAAAGAAATAACATAAAGAATTGCTGTCAAAACATGGAAAATTGTGTGAGTGCAACACCAAAGTATTTGTGAGATTCTTGTTGCAGAGGGCATTTTAAGATGTGTAATGAAGGAACAAGAGCAAAAAATGCTGCTTGATGTTATCAGTGGAAATAGCTACTAGTTCAGGACTGTCAGCTGAGCTATTCTTTATACCTGTGGCTATATACTGATATACCTCAGATGAGCCTTGTGGTCCTCCTAGCAGATGGCAGGACAAAAGGGAACTCTGCATTTTCAAATCACAGCCTCTGATTGACTGGAAACAGAAGTTGGAAAAGCAGAATAGCTGCGACCTGCAAGATTTGGGTGGTTAAATGCTTCCACAGAGCTGAGGGGAAAACTGCTGAATTCTCATGCTTTCTTTTTATTTTGACCTTTATGAAACAGCCACACTGTGATTAAAGGCAGCCTCCTATCTTCTCAGAACAACAGACAGAGCAGCTTTATTTGCTCAAGAGAATATGTTTACATGCCAGTATAGAGCTTTTGACAACAGCTGAACTAACACATGCAGCAAAGTTTGGCAGCTGAAGGGCAAATAACTGATTAGCAAAGATGAATGAAAAAACTTTATTTTTTTGTGGTTGTTGTTACCAAACAATGCCAGCTGCTCATGACAATACTGTTTATGAAATTGGAGATTTTTATCTACTAATACAAGTTTTTTGTGTGTATTTTTTAAATGGGAAAGTTGAACAGTATGCAATCAAAACAACCTTTTGAGGAGAAAATTAAGCTCCACATAATTTCCAGACAAACATTTTTCTTCTGTGATTTCCTGCATTATCGAAAGTAAATAGTATAAATTATCTATTATGCTGGAAGTGCATGGAATAAAGCTTTTTTAAAGCCTAGAAAGGTGTTTTATAGCTTGTGTGTTTCCATAGTAAGACAAAAATGCTACCAGACAGATATCCAAGGTTCTCTCCAAAATACTTTTAGCAGGACTTTAAACCTCTAGAAGGAGTAAAAAATAGATTATAACACTGTCAGAAGTCTCCCTTCTCTCCTCTGTGAAACCACTTGTATCAGCCTTTAGCACGGGCAGCATGTGAAGGGGAAAGAACTGGTTTTTAAGGGTAGCACTGGTCCAGCATTCAAACCAGCATGTCTGCATCCTCCAGAGACTTCCCAGCAGGGAGCAGGCTTAAGGTACAGAGTCTTCGTTATTAAGGGTACTTGCCCACACTTTGGAAAAAAATAGTTCAGGGCAGAAACAAATATTTGTCAGAGCCATAAAACCATTAGAATTTACATCCTATTAATAGCTATAGCTGCAAATACCCTCAACAGAAAGGGCAACAGTTTTATTTCAAGATATTCAGAACACATTTTGAAACACCTTGAAAGTTTTAATAAACTAAGTCCCTGGCCATGCAAGGAAAAGGAATAGATTTGAGTGGTACCTTAGATGCAATGTTACATGCAGCAGAGCTTGTTAAAACATAAAAGTTTTTGCTTGAAAGGGAGCTCTGATGAAATATCCTTTTATCTTGAAATCAAAAGTAAGTAGAAAAAAGCAAAGAGAGAAATCATTGCTTTCCAAGAACAGAGTCATTACAAGTAGGGAGTTCAGGCAAATTAAGGTACTTATTAGAACAACAGCATTAAGAAATTCGAGTTTCCTAGGTAGGTTTGATAATTAACTTTTGTGGCAATAGTCTAAAAATACCTTTCTTTTCTCATGTACCATTAAATGTTGTTGAACTGACATTTTCTAGTGAAATACTGTTCTTTCACAGTTTTCAATTGGTGCTCTGAAATAGCTCTGTCAGACCCTGAACATGCTGGCTTAATAAGCAAAGCCCGCAGTGCTGAGCTATTCAACTCTTTCCTGTGAAGCAGCTGCTGAATTGTCCTCTTATTAACATTGCTGTCTGTGCAGGGGAAGGTAAAGGATTTTGTAGTGCTTCCTTTAACATAACTCATAAGCCATTCCTATTTTGGGGTGGGTTGTCTTTTTTTTTTAAAGGCTTAATGTCCATGTTGGACAAAGAGAGAAACTCCTTCTTCCTTCCCTGTCCTGAAAGCTAATTCCTGCTGGAAACTCTTCTCCCTTGTCTCATAGTGTCAGAACCACTCCTGGCCACTAAGTAAAGCTTCATCCTTGAGACACTTTGGGTTCTAGTGGGAGGTAGAATGCTTGGCACAGTAAAGCGCTTACACAGGAGTAAGAAACCTGAATGGTTTTGGAGTAGATTACAGAGATTTTAGTAAACAAGTCAGACTGAAATAAATTAGTAAGACAAAATTGACTTCAAGCTTTCTCTTGGTCTCTTTTTACTTTACATCAGTTTCTCAATTTTGTTCAAACACCAGATTTTCAAGGCAAGTTAAATGAGAAGCATTTTCATACTGCCTCTACAATCATCTCACAAGTCACGGACTTAGATTTCTACTTCCTTGAATAGAATTATTACTTAGGTGAAAATTATTCTTATGCTCACTTTAATGAGGCTTCAATTGAGTGTTAATTCATGTGGAGAAATACCAAGGTACAAAACAGTTTCAAGCAGAGGAGTAACTCAGATCAGAGGCTCAGAGTGTTCTCAACATAACCAAGTCAAACACAGTGCCAGAAATATCTTGGGAATTCTCTTTCCTGGTTGCTGGGCTCATCCCTTTGCACCCACTGGCAGTGAACCAGGTTTTCCTTCCGTGGGTGCTCCAGCAGCACTCCTTTAGCCAGCAGCAAAGCCAGGTCATGTGTTCCTGCCTTCCTCATGTGCCTCTGCTGCAGCTGCTCATTTTTACCCATCCAGAGCTTCTCTCTGCTGTGCTTGCACAACAGTGCTCTGCTGCTGGGAAGAACACCCTGAGCTACACTCCCACCATCACTGCAAAAAGCACAGTGTTTGGTCTGGCAGTATGCAAAGTTAACCTTCACTGAGCATTCTTCTTCCAACTATCTGTAAAAAGGACAGATTTCTGAAGTTTTAGGGTAGACCTCACTGTGCATTAGGTAACATTTACAGTGGAAATTAATTTTATATAACACAAACAAGAAAAACAATCAAAGCTGGTCACTAGCTCTGTTTAGAAGCTACTTTTACATGAGAACAAATTTGGAGATAAAAGTCTGGAGGATGACACTCCAAAGCCTGCTTGTTGGAACTGGGGGAAGGTATTTCAGATTGCTAATGAACTTGCAATTCTTACTGTACCATTTGAGAATTTAATTATTGTAAAGGGTTGGGCTGACACATTCAAAGATACATTTGAGAATCAAATGTTCAGTTCTCACCAAGATGAAAGAGTGAAGTAGTAACACTTTGCATAAATACTGCAGCATAAGCAGTGTGTAAGTGAGGTGAGCAGGGCAGGGGAGAGCAGCAGAATATGCCTGACAATACAACAGTGACAATAATAATATTGGTATCGTTGGACAGAGATAATTTGCTAGAAAGTGTTAGCATTTGACCAAACAAACACAGCAGAAACAAGGATTCCTTAAGAAGAGACTACACCACCATTCTTAATTGGATTCGCCATTGGCTTAATTGTAAAGAGAAGAATTTCTTTGGTAATCATGTTAAATTTGGAATTCAGCTATATGTCAGGTTACTTAAACATTTATTGATATATAAACTTCTTCAGGTGGTAAGGCCTGAAATACACTTGCATGAGGCCTGAATTATTAAATACTGAAGTAATCTTCCTGGATAATAAATGCTTTCATGAAGTGGCAGGTATTTTAATCATGCTTAATCATTAGAAATATCATGGAATCATTGAATGGTTTGGATTGGAGGGTACTTGAAAGGTAATCTAGTTCCAGTCCCCTACAGGGACACCTTCCACTAGACCAGGTTGCTAAAAATTCCATCTCAGCTTTTTGTTTTCCAATTTATACACAGATCAGGACTCAATGTCGGTCAAATTCCTTTTCTAATTTTTTTTTCCTTTGTTGTACACAAGAGTAAGTCCATGTCCTTCCTCCAGGATTGCTCTGTGCCCTCGGCGGTCCCTGGTGAGGCGGCAGAGCCGTCACCCCGCGCTGCCGCTGCCCCAACCTCCCGCTGTCCCCGGAGAAGTGCGCGGTGCCTTTTCCATGAAACACACGCAGATCTTGGCTGCAGAAGCTCTACTTGGCCACGGGATGGGGCTCTCCACACGCGAGTGACATCCCCTCCGAGCGCAAGTGACATCCCGAAGCCGCTGTGCCCACGGAGCGCTCCCGAGGCAGGGGCGGCCGGGAGCGCCTCGGGGACAGCGGGGAGGGGACGGGGAGCAATGCAGGTCTGTAAGAGGCAAAAACGGTGCAGAGAGCTGCTCGCATTTAATGCTTCAAAACAAGGCTCATCTATCAGAGTTAGTGTTAGCCACAGAGAAATGAATAGGGTGGTAACACTGAAAGTATGTATTGCATCTGTTCATGGCCCAAAGCATCACCTCACGCCTACTAATATTGAGCAACTCACCAAGAGATCTCAACAGCAGAAGAACCACAAATAGCTCAGAAGTAAGGGATGTTGCAATTTTGCTCCTTCACTTTTTTTTTTTTCTCCTTTCTTTTAAAATCTCTATCACAGAATCACAGAATATGATGAGTTGGAAGGGACCCACGAGGATCAAGTTCATCAGGTTCAACTCCTGGCCTAGCACAGGACAGCCCCAAGAGTCACACCATGTGCCTGAGAGCATTGTCCCATCGCTTCTTGAACTCTGTCAGGCTGGTGCTGTGACCACTGCCCTGGAGAGCCTGTTCCAGTGCCCAGCCACCCCCTGGGGAAAGAACCTTTTCCTCATATCCAACCTAAACCTCCCCTGACACAACTTCAGGCCATTCCCTCGGATCCTGTCAATTTGTATAGTTCATAAACCCATAAAAATCGAGACCCATATGGCTTTTATTTTACCTCTGGAAGTAGGAAATATGCTTACTCTCATTTTACACTTTCTGAACAGACACACAGAGGGAGTCTTTTGGTAAAGGTCACAGAGGAAGTTCACCATAGAAAAGCAAACAGTGGGAGCCTGCCAGGCATCGACCCCATGTTTGCACCATTGAAACACCCTCATTCCTAATGGTCTGCTCAGTATTCAATTCTCCTGTGAAGGGGAGTCCTTTTTGCCCCTGCTGTTCAATACCACTCATATTCGCTGTTTATTAAAAAATAAATAAGTTGCAATTCCAGTTTGACCATCTCTGGTCAATGCTGTATGTGGACCATGCTGGATGCGGGATAACTCAGGGCTGCAAATGCACTGAGCAGGTTGAGCTTGTGAGAGAGGAATAAACACACGAGGGAGCTGCAGGGCCTGTGATGGTTTCAAACTTTAATAGAAGCAAACACAAAAGCAGCAGAAAAGAATTGTCTGATACACATTTTACCTGTGGCTTCTGTTTCTCTACTTTTGCTGTGAACTAATATGGAGGAGTTTATTGTAGTTGTTTTCTGATGAAGGTTAGGTTCCTCATCCACTCCATCCCAATCAATTACTATTTTAAATGGTTGTTCTTCAGCCTCGGTTTCCACTCATTTTTCCTCATACAGCCTTGTCCATTTTCTGATACAGCAAGTTTAATTTTTTTAGATAGGATGCCACACATTCATTCCTTTTTATACTGCTCAAATTTCACTTGTGTTGTCCTCTCTGAATCTTCTTTCTGTTCTCAAGAGTCTGCCATAAACTGCTGCCATTTTGGAAAAAAACCCCAAAAGAAATCCGTCAAAATTTAACCGCAGCCAACAACCAGACTCCATGAAGACACTCACTCACCATCCTCCACCTCCAGAAATGGGATGGGAAGGAAGATCAGGAAAAAAAATAAACAGTAAAACTCATGGGTGGAGATAAGAATAGTTTAAGACTGAAACAAAGTAAAATATAATAATTCTAATAACACAGTAAGAGTAATAATAATAACTCTAATAGAAGATAAGAAAGATAAATAAAACCCAAGAGAAACAAAAGTTCAGGTCACCTCTCCTGGCTTTGCTCCCTTGTGCACCTGCTCACTGGCACAGCATGAGGCACTGAGATGTCCTTGACTTAGGGGAAGCACTGCTCAGCAACAACTGAAACACCACTGGGCTATCAACATTATTCTCATCCTAAGTACAAAACACAGCACAGTGTCACACACCAAGAAGACAACTAGCTCTATTCCAGCCAAGACCAGCACAAAATCTCATTTCACTCAGTCTAGAAATTAAATTTAGTTCCTGAAAACTTAGCTAATTAAAAACTGGAGGCCAATGGAAGACAGCTGCATGTAAGCTTTTTCCCAGCTCTCTCAGTGGAGTTGATTTTACCTTGTGACTGCTCAGTAGACTTCTGTTTTCCCATTCTGCACCCTCAAAATGCACAATTCCCCTTGCCAGCCATGTAGTCTTCCCTTCTAAACTGTCCTTTTCATACAGAAACTTCCTGTGACAGACCTAAGTACTGCAAGAAACCTGTATACTTTGGGGCTGGAAATGTAAAATCCCACAAATCACGTATTCATAGCAATTAGGAGTGTAAGGTTAATGTGTCAGGACAGAAATATTTCCTCAGAGAAACTCAAGAATCAAGGGTAACGATTGCTGTGTGAGAGCCAAGGCCTCCTGTCACAGTGGGGAATCATAGAATGGTTTGGGTTGGAAGGGATCTTAAAGATCATCTAGTCCCAGTCCTCCTGTCATTGGCAAAGAAATCAGGTATTTCTTTTAGAAGAGAAAAAATACAAACAAAAAAGAAACTACAAAAAGTTTCAGATTTCAAAATTGCTTTAGGTTTACTTATACCTTCAGTAATTCAGCTTCAACAACCAAAACATACTTGCCTTGGGAAAATACCACCATTCCAATTAATGGAAATGGACTGCCCAAGACCCAAGGGCAGCCTGGGGCATCCACAGCCACACCATGGTTGAGCTGCCAGAACTTCACGTTGTCTGTTGGTAAATACAAGGAGTGGGTCTTCTGGGAAGACTGGGAAAATGCTTGGTAGGTGATCTGCAGGGAGAGCAGCATCTCTTTCCCAAGTGAGCCCTGGAAATAATAGTCACTAACCACTGTCAGGCACTCCCCTCCCAAATCTTGAGTGCTGTGAAAATTTCTTTTGTGGTCAGAGACCCATTGCTTTAGGCAGTGGTTAGAATGATTCTTTAAAATATAATCCCTGCCACAAACTCTCTTCTCCATGAAGAAACCTAGTCTTTTCTGGTCTGCTTAAATTCTTGGAAGCCTCATACAGAATCTTGCTGTCTTGAAACTTATTTCTGATGTTCAGAATGACCTTATGAATGGTCACTGTATAGGCAGGGACCATACCATCCTTTCCTCAGCAAGGACACCTGGCAGTAATTTACTATAAATTAAACTGTTGCCCTTTAGGCTAAACTTACTGCTTTTGTGCCTAGCATAATTAATTACTTGCTAATTTCTCTTCTAATCCCCAGTAGGTCTAAATTGGTTAAAATTTTCAGAATTACAGAAGTTCTCTATACAATGCAAACTATTTGAAACTGCTGGATCATAGGCAATACGAAATAAGTTAATATATAATTTAAGTTAATAATAACCTAATTCTGGTCAATCAAGTAGTCTAATTAACCCATTTCCAAGGAGTTCTTTCTTTAGGTCTTGTTTGGGCTTCTTTTTCCTCTCAAAAGTGCTGCATACTATAATAACAGTCTGGTATTCAGCCAGACTTATTTCCCCTTTCTTAAAAGTATCTAGCACATTTTTTGTTTTTCAGCAGTACAGTACCACTGTGATTTGGATTTGCTAAAGCTGTCTTTGCCAGCTTTGTGTGCCAGCTCCTCCAGCTGTGGGTCCCTGACACATCCCTACTAAATGCAATGTATGGACCATGGAATTTTACTTCTTTTCAAGCTGATCATTTTTGCTTCTACATCCTCCTTTTAGCTAGCTGGCCTGCCTTATCAAAACATCCTTTGAAGACCAAGGCAATACTTATGATTGTTTATAGGAAATAGTAACTGGGCTCAATTAGAGACTGTCTTTACTGAAAATGTTTCCCCCCTTCACTGTTAAGAAGTTACAGCATTCCAGGCCTGTTATGACTTCTTTTCTTTACGTTGGCAAGAGAAAGGTGAAAAGTTCCTTGTATAAGGGAATATTGTATTTCTGAAGATTTTGGTTTGTGTTGCCTGGCTATAAATAAAAATAAATGCTCACACAATATCCACTGAAAAAACAGTTGGATCAAATGTCTTGCTCAGCCATGTCAAAACTCTGCCATGGCTGGTGCCAGCAGATCACGTACGCTGCTCCATGGAGAAGGATCTGACATCTGAAAGGTGTATTTTTAGTGTTTGGAATAGTTCAATTACGAACAGTACTTTTCAAGGATACAGCCACTCAGTGTAATGATTTCATCTGTTTCCTTGGGGGAATTATGTGCTGAATCCACACAGAGCATTTGATTGCATTTACCACCTGCAGGTGTTTTAAAGTCTTTTCCTGGGCTTAGGAACTTTAGAGCATCACACATCCAATGGGTCTGATTATGGGTTTTGGAGCAAGTAGCAAATTATTTTTCATGCATAGGTATTACTTCACCAAAGTCTATTGATGTATCAGTTGGCATATCAATTTTGTAAATAGTTTACTACAAAGCCCTACCAAGAGAAATTTTTGTACTGTGGATCCATTATTCTAACAGAATGCTGAGTTTCTCAGTGAGCCCAAATCTATTTTTTAAACAGTCTGTGGAACCAGCTGTACAGCAATAAACCTCCCAGCAGAATATTTTGGGCTTTCTAAGAATTACATAACACATTTTGGAAGAGGTTTATTTGCACTTCTGCATCATGTCTGCTCACATTTAAGTGAAGGAAGCTCTTTCCTCGATACTACAAGATACATTTCCATATGTTACTGTACAGTCAAACCACTATACATTATGCAGTCAAGAAGTAGAGCTCCATTCTAAAATTTTACACTTATACATTAGGCTATGGTCTTTGAGCACAAGTATTACCTCAGTATTAAGATGTGGGACTCAATTTGTTTACTCAGATCTCTGATTAAACAAATATTATGAGCACAACAAACTCTTAGAGACTTATTTTAATAATCATTAGGATGTTTTGTGTGCCTATAAAGTAAGACAAATACTTCAAACCACTGATTAAATCCCTGCAGGTGTTGTAGTTGAAATTTACTTGTGGACTTCTGCAGATCCTGTAGAAGCAGCTGAACAGGCCTTCACAATAAAAAACTTCACTTTTGAACACTACCCTTCCTTTGTTTTGACTCCTTACAGACAATATCCTTGTGATTGGGCAGACTGCAAATGTGCAACCACAAAGGAGCATAGAAATATCTAGAAACTCAGCACTACAGAACCTTTCTAGATCATGAGTCTGGCAATATGTTTTGGGAGCTTTAAGTACTATAATCCTCCAAAGACAGAACAGGTCTCTTGTAAGGATGATATTTAAGTTAGAGCTCTTCTAGCAGAAATGCTTATAAACTTGAGCATTATGAAGTACCACAGGAAAAGAATTGTGATGAGCAGTCTATATCCCCATTAAGCTGTTCATTGTAAGAGGCACTAAAATAGCTGTGACTGTGGGTCACTCTGCTACTAAGCAAAGAATTAAATTCTTGATTTGCTAGATTCTGCAAATATGAATTCTCAAATTACCAAATCAGCTTTATTCCAGTTTTCTAAGAGCAGTTTTGACAGAACACTTCTGCCCATCAGACTTTCAAAATGTCTCTCATGCACAGCAGTGTACTGGGTACTTCACAAAACTTACAATTATTAAAGTATCTTTTAATTGTGCTTCCATAATGGATTACCTCATATAGCATATTTTATTAACAATTGCATTACATTTGAAGTCCTTCAACTATTTCATGGCTAGGTGCATTTTTAATTTTCATAACTTCAAGAAAAATTTCAGGGGGTGAACCAGTCCAGGAACTGAACCTCAGCTTGGCTCCAACTCCTTTTTTGAGTGGCCTGTGAGGAGGCAGTGGCACCTCCAAGCATGAAGGGGCAGGTCATGTGCCTGTGAAACACAAGTGTCCCAAGTCCCATGCACCCAGCCATGGGCACAGCTGGAGCCTGGCAGTCTTCACTGTCTTCCCCAAAGCAGAATTTACAATCTGGTCTTGACAGCCTGACACAGATTTTGGGAGAGACTGAGAATGACAAAATATAAACACGTGTGCCTCGTTTTAACCCCAAAAAGCAGTCTGGAATGACAACAGAGGGAAAGACAACCCTTCAGGACATGACCTCCGTTATCTAAAAGATGTGGGAGTTGCTGACTGAAAACACAGCTAAGGATGAGCTGTGCTCAGATGCAGACAAAGCATTGTAATTGTCTAAAGTTACTGAATATGAGTTCCCCTCCATTTCTTGTACTTTTTAAAAAACCAGGTGGTTAAATAGAGGAGATACACTCAAGCTGACTTTCCCACAGGTAGGAAAAAGTAGGAGCATAAAGTCAGCAGTCATTTACTGGAAGTTGAAAGCCTGAGTTGTGGCCAGGTTTCACTACTACTTGTGGTACATTTACAGTGACTGGCCTCAGTCTCAGCAGGTAAACTTATCTCTTTATTTTTTTAAAAACTCATATTTGGAATATAATACACTTATTATACTTCTTCCTCTATATTATTTTCAGTAGCACTCAGATCTTTAATCATGATCTATAAGATTTACTGGACCATGAAATTCTTTCTACTTACTGAGCTGAGTCAGGCTATGTTTATTTTGTATTCCCAAGAGGGGCTATAGTGGCATACATCTCTTTCTGCAGCAGCAGCAGCAATGTCCTCTGCTAATTTCAGTTTCTGCAGTCCAACAGCTATGATCACATAAGTTAAATAGCTTAAAAAAAAGGCTAACTATTAAAATGCAGCTCATGTTGTGTCATAAAGATGTTATACAAATAGTGGGTTAGAATTTTGGTTCTTTATTTCCACACAATATGTTCCATATTTCTAAAATTTTTATTCTTGCCATGACCTAGTTTGGTGCATGGAACCAGTCTATATATGAGTCATAAAATATATCAATATATGTCTATAAAATAAGCAAAATATTCTTAAAACATTTTATTCCTCCCTAAGCAAAATCACATATATCTAAATAAATATCTTCATGCAACAGAGATTGAATCAGACAATTTAATAACAATACATTTGGACAACATATTGCTATTTAATGTATATAGCCAGGTTATTCAGAGTTCTTACCAACCCACTCTGTATTCAAAATAATAATAATATAATTCAAAAGTAATCATTATCCATGCAACTGTACATTTTTATGAGAAACAATTTAAAGTCCAAATTTCCTCCAAAGCAGAAGTTATCTTAGATCTTCATTCCAAGCTCTTGTTTCATCTGCTCACATTCATGTGTTTTTCTCTGAAGTGAGTTGTAATAAACAGATTTTTTCAAGCTGAGAGATGAAGTAGACACAAGAGGTTTGGCTGGTTCCTAGAATTTGCAGAGGCCAACCTTTTCAAGAACCCAGCAAGGCTTAAGAGTAAAGGAAGAATGCTGTGTGTTCAACAAAACTTAAGAGTCAAATATTTAACTGAGGATTAGTGCAAAAAAGTTTACAAGCAAAGAAAGATAAAAGAACTTTCACCTCAATTTAGCAGTACATTTTTTGTACTCCTGCCATCAAAGAAAGACTCAGGTTACTAAGTTTGACCATTTTCTAGATCATACTCTCAGTTTTACAACTCTTTTCTTTACCTGAATTATTCAAATATTTTTGCCTTCAAGAATGAAATACAAATGTAAAGGGCACTGCAATCCCCCCAACTGTTTTACAGCCTAATCTACAATTTCTAGCCTAATCTGCAATTTCCCTACTATATTATTCTGCTGAATAAATATAATGTGCAAGCTAATGCAAACATTGAGAATTATTTGGGTGTCTCCAGAGTTTAAGTCTAAACGTTTTCTTCTCTGTACATCCTCTTCCTGTTGTTACCAACACGTCCTTCAGAACATGATTCCAGTCACATGCACACATAGGGAAGTTCAGCTTCTTCAGTACAAGATCAGTTTTCTGCAATAGCTTCACATGACAATACATGATGCACTTTGTGAATAGCATTTTCTTCAGTCCCACTTCCAAATATGCACTGAAATTTTCAGGGGTCTGTTGTCAGACACAGTGAAGTGAATTAGCTATTCTGAGCTCTTTGTTACTCAAATACTTAAGCTGTTTTTCCCCAACTGTTTGTTGTAAAGACATTTTCAGAGTCCTCCTGAATTGTTTGACTGAAATGAAATTATTTTTCCTCTAGATCACACAAAATAGATAGAAGATGTGATATATTACAACACCTTGGAAAATAAATTGAATTTCATTCCTTTCACCCCCTATTTCTCCTTGTAATCTCATCACCGCCAACCATAATAGTAAAATTTTATTTCATAGGAAATTAAACATGATCTGTTTTACACAAAGAACAATCTGGGCTGAAGAACTTGCAGGCATTACCTGAATTCTGGAGTGGCTGAGTTTCTCTGATGATTCAAGCAGAAGTATGGAACTAACACTTTAAGTGTCCAGTGGGTTAAAGTGCTTGTTTCACTGACATCTAAAGCTGTGATAGATCAGATGCTTTAAAGTGGTCCCAAAATCTGCACAATTAGAAGGAATAAGCAAACCAGTTAAGGAGAGACCTAAATAAAGCCTTCACAGACATTTAAAAATAAACCATGTCTTTTTTTTCCCTTTAGGTTTATAGAATTTCTGAAACTATCTTTCCATTATTCACCACTTTGTGTCTTAATATCTGGATATACACTGATTGACAGTTGGCAGTAATTGTATAGTACATCACAACAACTCATTTAATCACTAGATAAAAGTACCAAGTTAGAAATCTATTAGCAACACATGATTGTAATTCATGTGTTTATAACCTTGTGCAGACTAAGAAATCAGTTCGTACCTTCTATCATTAATATTATCTTCTAATATTGTTGGATAAGAAAGATCATATATGATTGTGAATCCACACCTCAGAATGAAAACCAGTAACTACTATTTCTCCCTCAGATTCTTGCTTCAGAGCTTGTAGGTCATCCTAAAAATAGGGAAAATCTAACAGAACTATTTGTATATTTAAAATTTAGCAATCTTGTCAAGATCAGGCTGCAGTCTACTGACAACATGAAGCATCAGATGCCCAGCAACTCACCTTCCAACTGGTTCACATTCAGCTGATCAACCCCTAATATTTTAACCAACTACAAAAGGTGCTGCCCAGAAAAATGTCAATCTGTAAAAAAAACCTCAATGATCTATTATATGCCAATTCCAGTAACAGCACAACACCTGTTATTAGAATTTGGTATAATAGGTTTCCAAAACTCAGCAGTACCAAAGGTAAGGCAGAGAGTTAGGAAAAGATAAGCAAAAGAGTTGAGTGAGTTGCAGGCATCTCATAATTCTGCATTTATTTTGTTATCATTAGAGAGCAGTGACCTACATGATTCAATGAATAAAGATAAATATCCTCTGAGTGTGGCTGCTTCCCTGTTTTACTGAGGTGAGCTCCTGCAGCATTCATTTTCTTAAGATGGTAATGGTATCTGTCTTGTGCCCTTTCTCCTTTTTAACTACACCCTTGTAATATCTATAAAAATGCAGCACTTCTGGAACCTGTGCTGTCAGGTTAAACATATGGCACATTTGTCAAGGGTTGCAAACTGGGGAAGAAAAGGAAGGAAAGAGGATGACTGGAGACCAGCAGTGTAAATGTCCATCTCTGTTTTCCTTGAGGAGATGGACGAGCCATATCAGGGGAGAAGTTACAGATGTAGTCAAACATGAAACAATTTATACCATATCCCTTAATATTAGTAAAAAAGATTGATTTAATGACTGCTGAAAGAGCCTCATCTGTACTGAACCTACTTTGGAAGTAGAAAGGCTTTCTGTGGTTTTTCACTGTGACATATAATAACATCTTGAAAAGAAAGAAAATGAAAAGGAGTGGGGAATTTCTATTTCTTTTCTGTTCTCCAGAGAGTTCAGGTAACCCTTAAAACACCCATAAAACAAATTCCCCTACCTCCCCTTCCCTCCCAACCCACCCAAAAAATCACCAGGCCAAAGAAAGCACATGACTCAAAACACAGAACTGCAACTTCCACAACAGGTGAGTTTTCCCATGCTCATAATCCTGATATAAGGTGGAATTTCTCCTCCTGTATTTTCTGGCTCCATTTTAGCTTGTCTTTTTAAGAGATATCTGGATGAAAAACTCCTTTGAAATTACTTTCATTTGTATGCTTTGACAACTGAAAGAAGTAGCTGAAATCAAAGAATACAAGACAATCTCCAACTCAGCTTTCCAGAGAATGTTGTTAATAACCTATCAAGTATTTCACTGAAAATAAAATGGACACATATACTAAATAAAAAGCCTGAGGCTAGATTTTGCATGTCTTGGTTTAAATTCTTTTCATAGCCTTATTCTGGTTTGTGAGGGGGGAAAAAAGGAATTTTTATTTCTCTTAAATGAGCTCATTGCAGTGCAGCAACAAAACTTAAAAACATTACCAACCCAATAATCGAAATTAAATGCAGAGTGCTACGTTGACCATCCAAAAGATTCCATGTGCCTAACATTACATCACTGTAATCTGAATTTTAGCACACAACTACAATACAATTGGCACAATTATAATAAAAAGAAGGGCTGGAAGGCCAGCTCTCTGAGTACTACTATAAAATCACTAAGATTGGAAAAGATCTCTAAGTCCAACCCTTAGCCTAACATTGCCAAATCCACCACTAAACCATGCCCCTAAGTACCACATCTACATATTTTCTAAATACCTTAATGGATGATGACTCCACCACTTCCCAGAGCAGCCTGTTCCAGTGCCTGGCAACCCTTTCTGTGAAGGAATTTTTCCTAATATCCAAACNTGTTCCGCTGCCTGGGAACCCTTTCTTTGAAAGAAATTTTCCCAAAATCCAAAAAAAAAAAAAAAAAAAAAAACCAGAAAAAATAGTTTAAAGTGGTTATTAAATAATTTTTAAGGTGAAGAAAATATTTGGTATACAGATCACAGAAAGCATATAAGAAAGAATTCATACATTATGTTCATTCAGAAAAGGAATCAACAATCACCATTTTTTCCCCTATAGTTTCTTTTCTACATTAGAAAAGAATTTGCTATTTCATACATAGCAGGTGACCATTTCTATGCCTCAAAAAAAATGAAAATGGGCTTGCAGGTTAAATCTTTGAACTCAGCATTTAAGGTACAAAATTCACACAAAACAAATCTTGAACTCAGACATATATTTAAGAGGATTCTTTCATAATAGAAGGCTGAGGTCTGACAGAGAAAGAGGTTTACTTNATTTGCTATTTCATACATAGCAGGTGACCATTTCTATGCCTCAAAAAAAAAAAAATGAAAATGGACTTGCAGGTTAAATCTTTGAAAACAGCATTTAAGGTACAAAATTCACACAAAACAAATCTTGAACTCAGACATATATTTAAGAGGATTCCTTCATAATAGAAGGCTGAAGTCTGACAGAGAAAGAGGTCTACTTTTTAAGAGGTTAAAGAGACAATATGAAAGAGATTTGCTTAGATATTCTAGACCTGCATGAAATAACAAAAGGAGAGGCTGAAAAATAATACACACCAGATGATGGTATCAGCACTGGTAGCCATATTCCAAGGGCCTAAATTCCTCCCAAATCTTCCTGGGAATCAGCATTTCCAGTGTTTAGCTGACTGCAGATCTTCACAGAGACCTGGCCAACAGCTGGTACCGTGCCAAAATAATTAGACAACCTGAAGATGTCACAAGGTATCATCAAAGTTTGCATACTGTGAAGCTGCTTTTAAAATAAACAAACAAACAAACAGATGCTTTGGCTGTGGTCTATGTTTTAATTGGTCTGTAGTCCTCTGCTTTTCAGGGATATCAAGGAATGCTTGACAGCACAAGGGGACAAATCACTATTGTCCTCCAGAGCTTGCAGACAGACTGAAGCAGTTCCTCAGATAAGCTGTGACACACTCCAACACACTTTACTCGAAAATAATCTGCTTCCCCCCTGAAGAATACTTTGCCAGGGACTGTAAACAAAATTTATTCAATTTCAGGTCCCAAGGTCAGGGGAAAAATCTTGGTATCACAGTTGTGCCTGTGGTAATAGAAACAAAATTAGACTCTACTGAGCTAGTGAAGATGGGGGAAAGACCAGAGGGCACAGAAAAGGCTGCAGATGGCTCTACTGTCACAAATGACAAGCTCCAATGGCTTACCAAAAAGTTAAAGTGCTCCTCTAAGGAGGATAGAAGAGGCAGGTTTATAATGAACTTCCTGAGTTACCTCGGAATAGGCCTTTTGAAGGAGCAGGGAAGAGAGTTAATTACTTGCCTTTTCCTTGGTCTCTTTTTTCCCTATGCAAACTTCATACGCAAAATGCACCTGTGAAATAACAAGCCTCCTGTCAAGTACAGTTGTGGCATATGTGCTCACAGCCCATCAGTATGCTTTCAGTGTGCAAACTAATTCCAAACAGCTTTGGGCTTAAACAGTCCTCCTCTCAACTCAGAAGCAAAAGAGAAATCCCTTCTCAGTCTCATTTTGCAGACTGCTAAATAAGGTGAGCAGAACCAAACTTTCACATCTCCCCTCTTTATAGGCAAGGGGCCACAGATCAACAGTTCTTCTTGATGTTGCAATTTGAGCCCCAACAGTAAGAATCATGAATGCTATAGGAACAACCAAACAGGTTTGGAGGGGAAGGAATGGGGAGCAGAATAAAGCTGACATTCAGAAAGGTCCATCAGGGCTGAAATGCCCCTGGTACCTCCTCCTGGCCGCTGAGATCCCCAGCCAGTGCAAGAGCAGGGCAGGCAAACTCCAGGGAACATTTCTCTATAAGGTCTGACAACACATTGCTGTCATTAAGCAAGGAGACCTATTGTATTTCATTATCTGGGCCTCTGTTCAGAAGAGACTGTGGCTTTTGCCAAACTAATGAACTATAAAATGATTCTGCAATATCCACAAATGGGATGGAATGAGGTGCTCCAGCTTTATTTTCACATGATGGGGCTTAAACACTGAGCATAACTACTTAAAAATCAAAGGCTGATACTAACTCTCTTTACTACAATTTTCCCTGCCATATGTGGAATTCCTGTATTGACATTGCCTTTCCAGGATTGAGTTAGGAATTTAAATTGGATGCACATCAAAACAGGTAAAAAATGTGTTTTGTAAAGAGACAATCGTAACATAATTAGGTTGTCTGTTGAGATCCAAGTTTATTTTCTTTTTTGTTCTAGCAGTGACAAGAGAAGTAAATTGCAGAAAAATTTATTTTCTCTGTCTTGGAAAAGAACAAACATTAACTGGCCATAAAGTAAACTGTGTACATTACTTTACAAATATATTTAATCTTGTTAAAATAAGTATGTGTTCTATGAACAAGGCTACTTACCCTTTCAAATAATGTTCTATTTTAGAGTTGAAAAAATGTTATGCCAACTGTTCCTTGTCTATGTTCTTCTCATATTTTTTTTTAATTTTCATGTAATTAAGGATCATTACCTTAAAAAAAACCAAAAAAAAAGCCCAAGCACTCCAGTCCAAAAAACCTAAAAAAAAAAAAAAAAAAGAACCGTATGTGTTACGGTTTTTCCATACAAAAGAAAGATAAAGATTTTCACAGAAAGATAAAGCATTTTTTTGTTGAATAAAAAAGATGTTACTGTTTTATGAGGACATAATTTAACTCTTAATGTTTTCCAGCTAACAATTAAACAAGAGAACATGATCCACACCCGTAGTTTGTGTTGACAGAAGTAGTCATGGGATAGCACCCAAATATTCTGTCAAGAGTTCTTTACAATTTATGTGAGAAGAGAAAAAGAGAGACCTCACCCATCAGGCATTTTTGCTTTGTTTCACTCTTAAAACTCTTGTGGTTTCACAGGTTACCTTTCACTCCTTTGAAAATCAAGCTTAGTAACACAGCTTTTGGTAGTTTGCCCAAGCATTAAATCTGTTGTTTTGTTTTATTTTGTTTTGTTTTGTTTTTCATGGAAAAATGAAGTCAGATATATTGCATTTTAAGAGTGAATGAAGAAAGAATATTGGAGGAGCTGGAAAAAGAAAAGTCTTCATTAGCTCTAAATATAGTGTGTAAAGGTCAGGAATGTATCAGCCCTGTGCTCCATTACTCTATTAGTTGGCATTGTTGATGACGTCAATGGAACAGTCTCTCTTTTAATGTGAAGATGGGTAATTTTGGTAAAGCTGTCTCAAGAAATTTTAATTCCATTCAAAGGAAAGGCTGCATTAATGCCTTCATCTCAGAAATAAAAAGTCTCATTGCTAAGGTTACTGTTGTGTGTTAGAGGGGACAAGCTGGAAGTGAGATCTGGAAGCTCAGACTTAGTTTTATGAAGCATTTGGAGACAGCTGCAGACTGTGGTGCCACACAGCCAAATTCGGTATAAAATTTGGGTTGTACCCACAGCTGAAAAGACTGACAGGTAAGAACTCATCTCACAGTTGGTTCAGTTCTGTTAGTTTGATTGTATTAATTATCAGCCTACTTGCAGAAATTCTGCATTGGATTTTCTAGAAGAGCAAAATTATCCAAATTACTAAATACACCAAATAATACCACACAATGTGTGATACAGACACAGATATTCTCAGTATATTCAATTCCACTGTTTACATTGTATTTGATTACTCCAAATCCATTTCTCTTGTAACTCTACTATGTGGTTACTCTGGTTAGAGTTTAGCTCAGAATTCAGTAGATTCCCAGTCTGGTCCCAGTCTGTGTCTCTGAAAACAGATCCAGCAGTCCCTTTTCTGGAGAGTTTTCTACAGAAGCATGAAGGATACCTATTTTAGGACTTTGAAAGCATTTCCACATAAAAGTGGGGTTTTTCTGAGGGGTAAAGCTCTGCAAAAGCAGAACACATTTTTAGCAGGAACTTACATTAGTGCATTCTTCATTACTACCACTGCAAATAGCAGCAAAACAATCACATAGCTATGATGTGATTGTATAATATTGACAAATCATGATAGTTTTTCTCCTTTTCCCCCACTCTCATCCTTCTCCCTCCTAAAAATTATCATAGGTCAGGATAACAGTTCTTTAGCACAAGCTTACATTGTACTTTAATTCACATTATTTGCAACTACAATACTTGAAGATCATTAAAGTAGTTCTTGTCATGTGAACACACACAAACAAAACCACAAAGTCAGTAACTACATCATATATCTAAGAATACACTTTTAATTAAAATATATTTAATATGGCAAGTCCTGTGGTCAAGAAAGGATTGCCACAGAGTGCAACTGCACAACAGTTTCAGGCAACTGGAAACTACTTGGCAGTAGTCTCACATGTGTACAACAAACACATGTTATAAGGGTAAATTTAGGGGAGCAGTACAGCTTCAGCAGCATCTAGAGAATTCCAGTAAAAAGTACAGTTTGGAAATCCCTTGAGCTGCTTGGGTAAAGTGGAAGAGCTGCAGTGCAGTGTTTCTGGGCCCATTCTGTATGAACTCACACATTTAGAGTGCTGTGCAAACAGGATGAGCATCACACACAATGAGGGTCTCAAAAGAGATGCAGTGCCAGTGTCCTTATGCCTTTAGGTCTCTGCCTTGTGCTCCTTCCCAAATACCCAATGCCCTTTGCATTTGAGGCAGAACTGAGAGATTAAAGCCATGGAAATCTTTCAGGAGGTGATACATTTGTTCACAGCAAGAGCTGAGCAGGTAATCCAGGAAATCCACCAACAGGAGCCCTTAGGTGCATGTGTATCTCTGTACTTAATATTATACTCAAGCCACCAAGTTATTATTGTAACAACTATAAAGTGGTGTAATAAAAAATAGCAATTACTTGAGTTCTGTGGAGCATATTCAGTTAAGGTGATCCTATGTCTCTTTTATTTGGTTTATTAATGAGTCTATTCATAACCCATATGAATAGCAAGAAGCAATTGTTAATAATGTAGGTTAATTGGATCCTACTTTTAGCCAAATAGCCTTTGCAAAGGATTGCAGTTAACCCACTGTCTCCAAAAAGTGTGACGTGACAGGATTATTCAGTTGGTTCAGAGAAATAAGTAATCGAGTTACTGAATTTCTTCAAAGGATCAAGAATTTTAGTAATTTAAATTAAGACTGATGAATAAAATTGCATATCTTGAGAAAATTAATTTCTTACACAATGAATAAATTATAGTGAATCAGAATGATCTGTTGGATTTCTGCATAGATTTAAATGAAAATGTATTTAAATGAAAATTTTAATGAAATTTCTGTGAAAAATTAGATGAGCTTAAAAGTACATGCAATGTGAATACAAACAGATTGAAGGGCAAACTCAGAACAATTTATTTGCATTGGTAATCTCTCATAACATTTTACATTCTCACATTTGCCTACCTTCAACTTTCATGTCTTTTGCAATGAACTTTACAGAATATAGCAGCTGTGTGCTCACAAATAATTACTAGAGAGAAAAGAGCAAAGTAATCTGAGCCTTTATGCAGTTCATCTATTTCTTCTTTAGGCATTAGTTCACCATGGAGAAGTGGAAAATAAAAACCTGTTTAAAAAATAATAAATCAATATTATGCACACCTAGACTTCTTGAGGAAATGTAGCATGCAGCTGACTGACTTGACTCAAGATGAAAGGAAGATATTAAAAACCTTCAGTAGCCATGAGTCCAGTAAGAGCTGATCAACCCACAGAATGACTCAGGGATGGGGAGCAAAATGAACTATAAATTGTTCCTTAAAACTTAACTATGTTCAGTGCTGTCCTCTCTAGATAGGAAAAAAAAATGTGCCAATGCTTCAGTTGTGTTTTTATGTAATTCAAGACAGATTCTTACTGGCAGGATTTCATTCTAAAGTGTAACCAACTGGGAGAGCTGCAGGATGCCCCAAAATACAGTCAAAATTATATTTACTGATGTAAAAAAAAAACCCAAAAAACTGTCCCTCCAGTGCAGTTGAAGTTATGTCCTACAATCTTGACTAATTATAAAGAATGACTTTGAAACAGGAACTGACTCAGTAGGACATGGGAAATTCTATCAAAACACCTGCACTTAACCTTAAACCTAAAATAACAGTGTGTGAAATGTAAATATGAACTTCAAATTCGACTCTCAGCATGGTGGCTCCCATAAAATACACCATCAGAAGCAACCAGGCTTTTATCCACATACCTACATGGACACAAATTCAGTACCAAGATTATGACCCAGCAGGTTCCAAAGAGTTTCTTTTGCTGAAACTTTTAGATATATTTCTTCCTCTTGTAATAAAGGGAAGCTAAAGATCATTTTATTTTTCTCTAATTTATATATATATTGATTAGTGAAACAAAAGCACAGCAAAACAAATGATATATACATGATTAGCTGAATTAGACTGTTCATTTGATGAGCACAAATCAATACAGGGGTCAGGAAGCAAATGTTAATTCTGCTTTATATGCTTGTCTGAACCTGCTCCACACTGTTAGAGAGTCTTAAAACCCTCTAAGAGATAAGGCTATACATTTCCCTTAAGGCAGTGTGAAGCTGACCCACTTCTGGGATAAGGAAATTCAGGTCTGTTTTGTTGCAAGATTTTCTTAATCCATATCTACATCTTGACACATAATGCCCAGTGCTCCATCCCTGCCTTTATCTGCTTTTGGTGTTTAGACCAAATTCCATGGGGCAAATGCAAGGACTCTTCCCCAGTTTTCTTTCTGGAAATGCCAGTTCTTTTGGCTTCACAGAAGCATTCATTGAATGGGGTTTTTTATACCTCTTTTAGACTTATTTATAAAAAATCCAGTACATCACACCATCTTTATTCCCCATGGACTGTTCTCAGTTCCTTTGCTGCAGTGCTTGTGTCCAGAGCAACAACTGCCCAGACAAAAACAGGTAAAGGGCAACAGTTGAGACAGTAAGTGTTAAAAAAAAAAAAAATTTAAAAACAAAACAAAAAAAACAACACCACCATACCCACACGCAAACAGAAGCAGTAACAGGCTCTCTCAAAATGAGCAAGAGCAATTGTCTGTCCTGACTAATTAGTAAATTCATTGTGTAATGCTCAGGAAAAGAGGAATGCAGTTGTTTCCCAGAAGGAGGATCTCTCTGAAGCCTTATTCCTTGACCATTTAAATAGCACATTAGAGAATTAGAATTGCTTTATCTTACAATTTAATTAGGTGCATGTTTAAGAAAAACTAATTATTTGGTAGACCCTTGATTTGCAGTCCTCTCATATGAGTGCATAACTGCCAGACAGGTTCCTAATTACGTCCTATCTACTGTTCAATCTATTTCATGTCCAAAAGAGAGAGGTGAATATGTAGTTCCTTCAGTGCTGTTATCCTCCATTCTTTGTATTTCTTCTGTAAGCTTGCTAGAGTAGAAATGCTAAATAAAGCAGTTCAGCATAGCAGACCAGAGCAGATTATTGTGCTTCCCTGCTTTACATTTTTTGTTCTTTTCCAGGCACCTTATGTCACTTTTCACAGTGGTTCTTACTATTTTGCTTGAATAACCAAGGAGGACTCCTACTCTGCTGCAAAAAAAGAAGTGTTAATAAGTCTACCTCTATAACATTTTTACTGTCGGTCACTAGAAAACTGACAGAGTAATTGGAGCTGGGAGTGACATTTTTATAGTGAAAAAAGTCAAATGCTACAAACACCGAGTAATTTCTTCCAGGCTTTGGTTTTAGTCTGAAATATGCAAGATAATTTCTCCTAACTATAGTATTTTAAAGCCAGAAATGAATCATAATACCTATAATGTGCAGACATACACTGTAATTTAACTGGTCTTTAGTACAATGAATCTCTAGTGTGAAATTTTCCTTGCTAATGATGAGCATAAGATATGGCTCCTAATGTAATTATGAATCCAAGCCTTGCCATCTATTGGCAACTGAGTAACAAGATGATATCATTAGAGTTCTCATTTAATTCACTCATACCTATAGGGAAAAAGCAACCCTTATTATAAGCAACTCACTTTTTCTATCACCAAAAGGGACTCTAGCACACACTGAACTACATATTATAGGCTCTACATTCTCCTGGGTAAGTAAATAAACTGCTCCAGCATTGGCAGTTTCTCTTTTAAACGGGTTTTTATTTTGAATTACATTAAAAAAATAAGACAGTGTAGAAAAGGAAAGAACCTTTCCTGATGCCAGAAGCAAGCAAGCCTTTCAGCCCCTTTGGAGAAATTCCTCCCTTGGGAGTGCCAGCCTCTCCCCCCATCAGTGACCTGAGGGCTTCACCAAAGGGCCCTTTCCCAGCCCTGGGCTGTTTCACCAAAGCCTGGGAGCGGCTCCATCCCTGAGAGTTTTGCAGGAGAGCTTGAGCAGCTGCTTTCCAGAGCCTCCAAGGTCCCCAGAGACACTGTGGGATGATTCTCCACCTTACCTGACCCAGTAACCTGGTGGGAAAGGTGGGGAATCTCTCCCATCAGCAGGAATGCAGCACTTCCTTGGGGTGGGCCCTGGGCTGATAAAAGCCTGTGAAGGCCTAGAACAGAAGCATCAGTTACTGACTGTCAGAGAATCCCATTTTCAGCAGCAGAAACTCTGTCAAAACAGTGGGGCTTCTCTAAAGGATTTCACAAATTCACTCCACTGACAAGCACCCCTCTCTGTTGGGTGGAAGGTGGGTGTGTTTTCCCCTGGAAGGAACTGAGAAGGGGCGGTGTGTTTCCTGTCCACACCCTCTTCCCGTGGAGCCACTGCCAGTCCCAGACCAGAAGTTTCTGCACGGGTCAGACAGCTCCAGGACAGACAGGTTTAAGAACAGCTCTACAAGATGGGCAGTGTTGGCACATGTGTGTGCTTTGGAAACCAAAGGGAGTGTACTGGGAAAATAAACACTGTTCTGTCTGCTCAACCTTGTTCTATAGCATGTGTAAAGACTACAGTTTAAAAAAAACAAAAAACCCCAAATATACATATATAATGAGATATACATATACATGAGAAATATATTGCGTACCCACAACAGACTGAAGAGCATTTGTTAGTCCCTTTGCTTGAAAATCCCTGTGTGACAGAGGTCAGCCTTGTGATGGCACTTCATCACCCCTATGATGACACTTCATTACACCAAACAGCACTTCTAGGAAAAAAAAAAGTTATTTATTTACTATTTTTTTTAATCTTCATAACCATACTTTTATGTTTCCTAAGAGGACAACTGACATGCTCAGCAGCTAATTCCTCACACCTAGGAGCCTTCCTACAATCCCTTTAATAAGACTCACCTGAGAGTAGCTTCTTCTAACAGAGATGGTTTTATAAAGGTCTGCTTGAGAGACTGCAGTGGGAGTTTTGGATTAAGGGTTCTTTATCACATAACAGCTAAAAGAAGAATGTTATTAAAGAGGAGCCAGAAGCTGGATGGGGATGTTCTTACCTATTATTACCCTAAAGTAAAATTAATCTTAAATGTTAACTCCAAAGATCTAGTGGTTGTTTTCTTGGGGGATCTGTTTTTTATTGATGTTGGGGGTGGGCTTTTTCCCCAACAGAACATTGGGATTGGTATTTTGCATATTCTTCTTAAGAACAGCTGGACTGAGAAAGTCATTCAATGCTGACTCAACAGAGGAGTCCTCATTGCTCTACTGTTCAGATGGAAAACCTGTGTTGGTTTTTTTTTGTTGTTGTTGTTTGTTTGATTTTTTTGTTTTGTTTTCACAGTTGACAAAATTTGAGCTGTGGTGTATATTTTTCTGGACTATCTCCCTGAGTCCAACATTTCTAAATCAGGAAATGAGTAAATACAGAAGGATCTTCAGATGACTTTAAGCCAACTAAATGTCAGATAATTGTGGTGGATGATTGCTTAATCTTTTCTGTAAAATCTCCAGTGATGTAGACTCTGTCACCTTGTCAGGCTGTTTATTCTCACCCTTATAGTCAGCAAATTTATTTTTTTTTCTGTCATACAATCTACATCTTCTTTGCTGCAAATTAAGTTTGATGGTTCCTGTCCTATCCTTTGGAAGTCTATTGCCTTTGAACTTGTAGTAACCATTGCTTTTTATAATTGAAGAGTATTATTACAATTTTCTTTGTGCATTGTCCTCTAAATTAACAACTCCAAGTCTTTCCATCTTTCTTTAAACTTTTTTCCAGGACCTCTGATCCACTATTTTTGTCTGTTCAGAATTCTTTAAAAGGTCACAAATAACCCAAACACAACACTTCAGCTGCAGCCTTATTAAAATGGAAATACTTTGCACTTTACACACTCTATACACAGTAAGATTTGGGGTTTTTTGCAAGCAACATGACCCTGTTGATTACTACTCAGTCTGTGATTCAGCTTATTCAGCCTATCTCTTCTGATATTTAAAGATCTTTCACTTTGTACATATTCTTAGTTACTTTTTTTTTGTATTGTTTACAGAGAGTTTATGCAGTTCATGACTGGACCTCATGTATAGAAAAATTGCCTGAAAGTGAACATGTAAGCTGACCACCCTGCAGCTGAAAAGGGGAGGGCTTGCCAAGTGATGGGTTTGAAACCTCACAAAGTCAAGCTGCTGGGAACAGGATAATTAATTTAATAGAATATTGTTATCTCTGGGTGACTTCTACGTACAGTCAAGTTTGAAAAGCAGAAGGTACCACTGGTGCACTAAAGTGACCAAAATTTACACAGTGCTCTGTTAAACTAAGGGAAGAATGCTGTAAGCATGAACACCACCAACATATGAGTTTTCATATTCAAAACATTCATCTGGCCTCCCATATATAAATTTACTAAGTATAAAGGTATTTTACCCCAGTACCATGAGGCTAAATGAAGAAATAAACAGAGTGACTGCACCCTAATAATTTCTCGTTTTATACAAAGAATAAACCCTTTCATGTTTACAGCATTGCATGACTGATCTTCCCCAAATCTGTTTTAATATCCTCCTTGAAGCATCTTTCTGTTATTTAATTCTTCATTTTATTTTATTTCAGCATGTAGGTGCATATAATCTGTTTCCTTTCCACCAGTCCTTGAAAAAATAAATGTAGATCTATTAAAAAGTAGCTAATTTAAAATAAATTGCACACTTCCATAAAGAATGCCCTGGCACTAAGCTTTTACATTAAATGAGATGAGGTGACTCAAAATACTGAAGCTGGTATCACAGACAGAAGGCAGCAGCACTCAGCTTGTAATATGTTTAATAAAAATATTCCAGGTTACTGACTCAGACATACTGAGTTCCTCCAGATGAAGCTTCATGCTGTAGTGAAGCACTGAGGATTTGCAGGATGGTGTTGGGATTTGAACACATTTGAAAGGAAAGGGCACAGTCAGTGTTACAGAGCTGGTATGATAATAATGATTTGTGGTGTGTACACCCCAAACTTGAGCCTCTGGGGTTTTGGCATGTGAATTGAATGGTTTCAGTGAACATTTCCATCAGTAGGAAATGAGGATACAAGATATCCAACAGAATTAGAATCATGCCATCACAAGGGTAATTCTCATAGGGCCGAGAAATATTCTAGGAACATTTTTATTAAAACTTACATAAATTTCTCTAAAAAAAAACAAACAAAAAGTAAGCAATGTTTTTCATTTTAAAGTGCTTTCTCAAAGACCTTTCAACCTTGTAAGTGCCTTATTTGGTTTGCTTCCAGGGATGGACCACTCACAGCTTCTCTGGGCAAATTGTCCAATGCCTCACTGCCCTCACAGTGAAGAATCTCCTCCTAATATGTCGACTAAAATTAAATACTATTAATAATTCCTTGCTGGTGACACATTTTTCATCTTAAATTCATCATTTAGCAACACTATGGCTCTGTAAGCTGTAGTAAAACTGGTTAATAATCTTCCTACCTACAGAGTAAGCACCACACCCCAATAATATATTATAAGAAATGAAAATACTACAAAACATCTTGAGAGAAAGCTCTGAAATTGCTAATAAATCTTTTGAGTAGTGAAGTGACCTCCTAAATTGAGAAGTTTTGTAAGACATCCTGGATTAAGCAGTTATAGATTGACTTTGGCAATTGGAAGGACTGCCACGAATATATACAACCAAAATTAGCCATTTTGTTTGTTATGTTTGAATTTTTTTAGGAGGAACCAGGAGAATTAAAGAGACAAAAAATAATTAATGTAAATAATGCATGTGAAACATTTACACTGATGCTTTCAATTGAAGATATGTGATTAGCATTTCCCTCCCCAACTGGCAGTTTTAGGTCACTGGCCTAGTCTAGCATGAATAAAATCAGCGAATGAAAAATGACAATCATGAAGCAAAAATTAAAGAAAGGCAATTTGGAAAAGGAACTTTTGCTACATCAAGTAAAGAAGATTAAATTTAATACCTCATTTAATGTCACCATTAATCTGTCATTGCACTGGGTCAATATGTGCAGAGGCAAATGGAGACAAAGAGGACACTGAGGGCAATGGGACTTATGTGCATTCTCCTCATTTAGAAAGTTTGACTTGATAAAGATTAAACAGACAAAAAAAGATTATTCCTGCCCTTTGAGGTGCTCTTGAGCTCTGGGGTCCTCCCCAAAATTACTGAGTAATCACAGGTTAGGACATCAGGCTCAAAAGAACAACTCTTGGAAAAGCATCACCTTAGTACAGAGAAACCCTCTTGCCAGTGGTTTCCAGGTTGTGGCAGAGCTGAGGAAATGGAGCAGTGCTCCAGGTAACGTATTAAGCCAAAAACCAGAAATAGCTTTTCATTATCAATGATGTGCTCTTAGTTTGTACTCTGACTGAACTCCCTGCAAGTCCATAGGTTCTGTCTATAGGTAGATATAAACACATACATATACATATGTGTATATATATGTATATATGCTTATATATATATAAGCACTGTGTATACACACAGATATCCCCACTTATGAATAAAATTTAAAAAGCACATCTGCCCACTCAAAATCAGGCACATCTTTAGATCATAATGTCTTAAGTGTGTGCATGATTTCTAGAACAGGGCCACACTGTGCCTTCCAACCCAAACCATTCAGTGATTCTGATTCTGTGCTACCTTAAGCTGTAGGTGTTGCTGAGTAGCTTCCAGTTATTAACAGTATTTGTAGTAATTATTTGTAGTAAAAATGAAATCTTTCCTATATCTTTAGAATAGTGTACTTTGATATCATTAGTTCCTGAAAATGCAAATGTGGCTCTTATTTTCCATTACTTTTCATAGGGAATAGCTATTTGAAGTTATTATTTGGTGTTTGATCACAAATAATTACTCTAGTAGCACAAAAGGTTGCCCAAAATACACTTTTAAATGGGGGTGTGATTCCAATAATAATAAATTCTGTTCTACATAAAACTGCAGATATGGAAAGAAAAAGATTTTCTGGAAGTTTATGCAATAAATAGGAGTTAATTGAGGGGAAATAGTGGTAGTAAGCAATTTGTGACACGGAGACCTCAGTAATTTTTAATGCTTATCACTTGAATTTTTGAGCATTTGTAAATATTGTTAACATGTGTTTGGTCTTGGACAGCCTGACCTCTTGGACTTTGTAGGGTCAGAACTAAGTTCTCCAAAGAAACAAAAGATGCTACTTTTAAACCTTTATTGATTCATTTACCATTAAGGGTTGCTACATTGTTCTTCTAGTATGAAAGGGATTAGGTGAATAATAAGACTCACATGGTCTAGATAAAAAAATTTGAAGACAAGGTGTCCTGGTTTGGGACAACTTTGGAAGGGAACTTCCAGTGGGATGTCTCCATAAAGGACAGAATTCAGTGGCCCTTCCCCCTTCCTGTTTGGGAGATAAATCTCCTTCGGGAAAAGTGGATTCCTAGATTCTGAAAGTTTAACATCTACAGGTTTGGAGTAGCCAGAAGATACAGAGTACATAGATGGACATTAGCAAACCTCATGCCCTGGTGTGGTTGGAGACACCTGGTCTGGGAAGAGATTGGTAAGAGAACCAAAGAATGAGGACCAAATTAGCATCGAAGGCAAAGGGTTCAATAATCAACAGGAGGTCAAATACTAAGGATTGTATTATTTAGAATCAGTGAACAAGAATTTCTCCAGGTTTTTGACACATAAATATGGGAAAAGTCTGGTAAAGAACCATGTGGGATGGAATGATTCCTACTGCAAAACCTGTGTGTGCGAATGTGAAATTATTCCACTGCCAGAATAACATCCTGGCAAGAATAAAGCCAGGTCAGATTCTCTATCACTGAAAAGATGTTGTTGGAGAATGTCTGCTTTTTCTGCAGTTTTGGTGACAGCTTCCAGCAGCAGGTCCGGGACGATGGTGTTAGGGCTCTGCCTTGGGCCCAGGTCTCTTTAGTGGCTTCCTCAATGACACTGAGTCTGGATCGAGCTCAGCACGTTTGCAGGGCAGGGGAAGCTGAGCAGGGCAGAGGCACCACGGAAGAAGGGAGCCATGCTCCGGGCACTGGACAAGCTTGTCAAGTTGGATCACGAAAACCTCACAAGTTTCAACAAGGCCAAGTGCCAGGTGCTGCACCTGGTCCGGGACAATCCCCGAGTCCCGGATTCATCAAGGTCGGAAGAGACCTTCAGATGCCTCAGATAAGCGCTGCCTCCCCGGCCGCTCCCTCCCAGCACCTCCAGAAGCAGCGCTTGCTTGGGCCTCGGGGCTTTGCCGTGCCCTTGCGCTCTTCTAGCAGAGTTGGCCTGAAGGGAGCACCCGCACCTTTGCCTCTGCCCCAGCGCCCCTCCGGGCAGACTGTGTGTCTTTCCAGGAGAAAACCTAGCGTGAGAGTCTCTGCCCTGCAGGCATTGCAGGCACGGCTTGTTCAGGGATCAGCAACAGCTGGAGCCCGGCGCTTCCTCGCAGCAGGCGGGGGCGAGTTTCACCCTGCAGGGCAAAGCGGTCTCGGAGCTGAGGGCGACGGCGCCGAGGCTCCTCCCGCTGTGTCCCGGCGGCTGCGCGGGGCCCGGGGACAGAGCCGGGGCCGGGGTCGGTCTCTGCTGCCATGAGGGCGCTGCCGAGGGTTCCCCCGGCCCGGGTGTGGGGCTGAGGGGCGGCCGCCGCCCGCTCCGGCCCCTCGTCCCGACCCCATTTCAAAGCAGGGCCACGCAGAGCCGGTTGTGCAGGACCACGTCCACGCTGATGGCTTTTGAACGTCTCTTTGGGCTCTACAACCTCTCTGAGCAAGCTGCTCCTGTTCTTGGTCACCCTCCCAGCGAAAAGCTGCTTTTCCTCCTGTTCAGAGGGAACCTCCCGTGTTTCAGTTTGTGTCCCTAGTTCTGTCTCTTGGGCACCAGTGCAGCAACGGCAGAAGGCAGATTTCTTTTCAGCCATAGCAGTGGAGAACAGTCAGCCAGGGTCAGGAAAAACAGACTCTGTCAGACACGAATCAACTGTGTCAGGGTGGCCAGAGAGCACCGGGCTCAGTGTAACTGAGTTGGGACACTCTTGCCTTCCGCAATACTCTTTAAGCCAGTTTTAAATGAGAATAACAATAAATGGTTCTTAATGTCTTAAGACAGAAAGAGCTACTTTCTAAGGGAAATAATACTGGATCTTTGCCATTTCTGAATATTTAAATGGTTAGGTCAACCAGATAGTCTTGAATTTTAAAACCAATCCTTAAAAATATGCGAGAAGTTAAAAAAAATCTATTAAAATTACCTTTATGTATGATATAGTTAAAGTAAGCAGGAAATTTTAACAGTCATATCTTCTTAATTCAACTTTTTATGTAAATGCATACCTTTTACCAGATCCTATTTTATTGGCCAGAACTGAAGCCACGGGGTTGTTGGGACCTTGGGACCCTGGCTATGAAGCTGGGGTGAAGGGCCAATGGGATGCTGCTGGATCCACAGGTGGTGCCTATCTTTGCTTGTTATCTCTCTCCACCTCCCTGCACTTTCCTATTTTTATCTCTCTACCTCACATTCTGTTGTTAAATAAAATCTGCATTATTGACTTCATCATGTGCCCTTGTTTGCCTTAATTTGGGCAGAGGCCTCTCTCAGTAGTGGGATCTTAGCAGGGGTGTGAGGAATCCACATGCTGCAGTGCTTTTACCAACAGGGAACAGGCCACCCACCACAAGGGTCAGTGTTCCTGGCACATCCAAGTCTGTCTCAGTCTGTGAACCAGTGAAAGCTGCATCTGCAATAAAATTTTGAGACCCTGCTGAAATACATACCTTGGCTCAACTAAATCCTCCCGTGCTTAGCTGTGCCACAAGAAAATGCCTCCAGGCTCCCAGAAGGAGCCATGCAATCCTGCTCATAAATGTTTCATCATTTTGGTTCCCAGTAGCTGAAGTTAATAATATAAGTATTAAGGGCTTTGAATTCAAGTACTTTAACTAAAAACTCAAACAATGCCTGTTAGCTGTCTGAGGAGACTCGTGACTGTAACCAGTGTTACCCAAACAACTGAGACACAGTCCTAGGGGCTGCAGTTGGGACAAAAAAATACCAGAGAATACATCCAGATTTGGGGTTGAATCTGATCATAAGAAAACAATACTAGAAACTTCCTATGGATTTAACAGCATCTTTATTCAAATAAAATGTTTTTCCTGAAAGAAAGGTGAAATAGGTTATAGACAGGATAATTTGCAGTATAATCAGCTAAATGTCAGTAGGCAACAGGTATTTAACAAGCACTGTGTGACTCTCAAATAGCTGTTTCTTTGTTCTGAAAATGGACAGAAGAGAATGAATAATCCCAGGTAAGTCTGTTAAGAAGCCCAAAGAAATCTCTTGGGGATAAAAAAGAAATGTAGCAACAAATTAGAAAAAATAAAGAAAGGAACAGTAAGATGTGCTCAGTTGCTGTGAGCTGGAGTTTCTCATTCATCTCCTGTGGATCATGAAATATGGGGAATTTTTGATAGAGGAAGTGAAAACTGTCAAAAATAAATGTTGGAAGCTAGGTCATAAATGCACTTAAAATATTTACATGGTATGTGAGGCTAAGAAAGGTTGTAAAGTCTTAATTTTTAGCCTTGTTTAAAATATGTAGATCTGTAATTTGCACTAGTTATGCAAGTTTGTATTGTTGTCAAAAAAACAGGAATATTTCCAGTTTAATCACCATTATTGGGAGAACTCGGTTCTCTAATTCAAATATTAAAAGTGAAGAAAAACCCCATAGCGATTGCATTAGGTTTTACCTGGTGTAAAACTGAGGTTCAAAAAGGCTTCTAGGAGCTTGAGTCTCATTGAATTTGTTAATGCCTGGGTTCCAAAATGTCTTGTGCCTTTGTGTGTCAGCATATAGCATCTTCTACAAAACATGCTGCCAAAATAAGTAAGAAACGCAAGATACTTTTAATGGTTCAGGTGAAAAAAATTCTTTACTCCCATTTACCTTAATTCTCCTGGACATAAACCTTTCAATGTGACTTACTATTGGAAGCAGTAATATGTTTCAAAGTTTCTCCAGCAACAGTCTGCCTTTCCCCAAATTAAGGACCATGCTGCATAAGAGAGAGTCTCAGTTAATTTTTCCATTTTGAGCAGAGTAAGAGATTATGAAGGTATATTCTATGCTTCACAAAGTCCTCATTGGCCCATCTTACTTTCTCTGTATTCAAAATCGTAATTATTTTCCAACAACTATCTCATGTAAAAGAAAGAAAATACAACATTAAAGAGTCTCTGTGAAGTTCATTGTGGGATCCATGCATTTATAATGAGAGGCTCTGGGTCTGTCTGCAAAGGCCTTTGCTGACCTACCCAAGAATCTTGTGCTTTGCCCAGTGCAGCAAATCCTCTGTGAGCAGGTGCTGAGTGGGGAGGAAATTTATTATACATGTTAGAAATGATGCAGTCTTGCCTCAGAGAAAAGATTTGAGGAAAGGTCAAGTAAACACAGTAAGGTACTTTGTAAATGGTGTTGTTCATTGTCTTGGTAAATTTTGGAGCATAACAATGAGAATATGGCTTTGTGGTTAAGATCACAACCAACTGCATTCTTCAAAATTTACATTTTTTTAAGTATCAACAGTCTCATGTTTGACAAGATGCTGTCCAACTTACATCTCTTTATATGTGGGGAAAGTCAATTTTTGTGGTCTTGTACTTGGTTCAAAAGGAAAGCAAATATAAGATTTATAATGGAACTCTCTTCATCTCAGATGTGTCTTTACTGAGCGGCTCTGAGAAGGTACTTGAGTGAGAGGATGAAAGGATTAGTTCATGCATATGACCTTCTGTCTCCCACCTACATCTTGTCTGCATGACTGCAAAAGCTAAAATGGTTTTATCCTCTAAAACCAAGAGGAATTTCACAATTAAAAGCTTTACCCTCAAGTTTTCCATTACTTTTTTATTCGATACTTTCCCTTCTCCTTGTCCATGAAAGTTCTCTCTGCTTCAAATTCAGTCAGTCATTTGTCCATTCATTAATATCTTCATTGCTATTCTATTAACCATTACAGAAACACAGTAATTCAGCTAAACTGCTTTGGTGAATTCCATAGGGCTGCTGTGATATGAAAATGCAGGGAAATCACAATTCTTACATATTCTGCCTTTTACACAACACTGTCAATCAAATAAAATAGTATATTCAGCAAAATTAGTATCAAAAGAGACAAAAACAACTTTACTTGTTCTGCTGGCCAAATAAAGCAGACAAATTTCAGTGTCACTTTTAAACTGTCTTCATGCCTGCCTGTCAGTTTGTCTCCATCATTCTGTGAAGAAAACCTCTAATTTGTTCTAAAATTATACTCAATAAACATCAAAGTTGCTGAGATACAGTGCCTAAATGCATAAAGATCGTTAGCATCACTCAATGAGCCTCTTTTGCTCCAGCCATGGTGTCGTGTTGGACAAAATAAATCATAGTTCAGGAACTGCGAGAGTCACGTCAGCTCATTTTTCCAGCAGCGGCCATTAATGCCCATTTATCCATATCTGTGATGAGTCTTTTCAGAATAGGAGTTATCTCCTCTTTTGTAGTCTTTAGGAACCATCATAAAGCCATCTGGCCTTGGACCAGCTCTTGGGCTCTGAGCAGCCTTTTCTGTTTCAGTGCACACGAGCAATTCCTCTCGGGTCTCAGCCTCGCTCGTGACACGTTTGGGAAACATTAACTCTGTCTCGCATTTTTGTAGTAATGTTTTTCAATCTCTTTATTGAGATAAATACAAGTTAGGACAGAATGCTTGGGGTATTTTTCAGTATTTCTTGGGTTCCTGTCTGCTGTTCCTGCTGATCTTTGTGGTGACAGATAGCCTACTTCTCAGTTCCTTTTCAAAGCTTCTATGTCAATATCATAGTAGCAGTATACCCGTCTTTGTCCCTCCTTCCCAAAATTCATTTTTGGGAGTTTGATCTATAACCTGTTTTCTTCTGTTAAGCCTAAGTAGTTTTAATTTCTGCATTAATTAATCTTATAAAGATGTAATATTCCCTGTGTGTTCATGGATACTAATGATTTTTATCCTAATGATTTTTGACTGTAAATGTATCTGAGCAGAGGCCTCTTCCTGACCTGCAAACACCATCCACATTATCTAGCCTGTGGAGTTTGCTTTTACTAAGAAGGAAATGAACATCAAAATCATAGTCTGTCTTCAGTCTTGACTGTTTCTGGCACCCCTTCTTTGCTCTTCAGCCCATCCTTCTGGTTTTTCATAAAAAAGCTTCCAGCTTCTTTTTGCCTGCAAGAACCAGCAAAATCCACTTAATTGTTTTTGTTACTTTATGACTTATCAAGGAAATAGATTTAATCCCATATTTTTCCACTCATGCCACATGTCCTTTGAATATGCTGCTTCTTTCTTTCAGTCAAAGGCAGCACTTTCTACTTCTGCTGGAATCCTTGTTGGATTCAAATTGCAACCATTTACCACTTATTTATGCAAAACTTATTGACATAGCAATAATTTAAATTATTTTATTCATCTCACACTTGCTTTGTACACTGCATTTGCAATACATTTGCAAAATACACTTAGATTTTCTATGAGAACAATATTAGATGGCAGTGTGAAATTCCATATCTTAAATCCCCTTTTAATGTGATTCCTGGTAATACTATTATTTCAGGGCACATATTTTAAAGTTTTGAGTCATGGTTCTCTGATTTCTTCCTTTATCAGCATGAAGTGGATGAACTGAAAACAGCAGAATTACTCTGTAGCAACATAAATTGAGAAGTAATAATTAGTCTTTGACTAATGGTGAGTAATAAAAAGATACCATTGAATTGTGTTCATTCTACATTCATGAATAATCTTAATATTGAATAAACAGTATTAAGATTATTAGGCACAACAATCAGCACTGTGTCTTGCAAATGGATTTTGCCCTGCTCTGTGTCCCTGTCCACCCTTGTTCTGTGTTATCTGGTCCAGAATTATTTCTGCATGTTCCCCTCTACCCCCTCCCAACCTCACTTCCATGGAGATGTTAAATGTCTGGATCTATTCTGAACTTTAAATCCCACGAGAGATCAGACTGGCTGAATCATGAAGGTACAAAGCCACACACTGAAAAATGCTTAGGAAACAAACATCCTGTATCAGTATTAAACACAGATCTATTTGATAAACTGTAAATATGGGAAACATTTGTGCTTCACTTCTATAGGGCTGGTTCCATTAACATAGATATTGAACTTAAAAAAAACAGATTCTGAAAACAACCTGCAGCACTACTACCAGAAAATCAAGTAGTACATTTACATGTGTACACTGAGATAACAGTTTAAAAAAAATTCAAAACCTTTTTTTCTTATGGAAGAGGTTGTTATTGTTTATTTTCTTTTCAAAATTGACTCCTACATGAGAGACATGATTTTAAATGCTTTTATCTGGCCTTCTGAATTAATAGAAATGAGTACTACCTAACATAATGTTTTTTCACTTATCTGCTTTGCCATTAATTCTTGATTATGGTGGCAAACTAAGGATTAACTAGCTGCACTGAAATTTTAGAGCATCATTAAATCATAGTGTATGTTACACAAGTTATTTGCAATGTCCAGTACAAAAAAAAAAAAAAAAGTTTCCTAAATCTTGAAAAAGATGGCATGTAAATTAGTGTTTTGCTCCCTTAGAAGGCATAGGGTGAATATTCCTGCAAGCATAATATTGAAATGTTAGAACTAAATGGTAGCATGTGTCAAAGAACTGTACCCTGCACACTTCTTAATTCCCCTTCTCATCCTGTCCTGTTGGAACCCAGGACATTCCTCTGGCTGCCCTGGGTGGTCCAAGACCCTGGCAAGGGGTCCAAGAACTTTGGCACAGAGTCAAAAGTACCTTTGATTTCTGCCCATGGGAAAGACTGCCAACCTTGTGTGAGGAGCTGCAAGCCACAAGAGTGTGATTAGAATGATAAGTAACTTATCACAAGGTGAAAAGTAGAATTTTGGGGTTTTTAGAATGGGGGTCAAGAGGGAGGGATCTGGGCATGTCCCTGTCCTTCTTCTTCTTATCCTCCATCTTCTGCTGCAGTGGTGGCACTTTTGGATTGGATTAGAGTAGGAATGCACTGTCTAACATAGGTCATAGGTATTGGTAATTAATTGTAAACATAGAACACGTAGTACTTAGTATGAAGATTTAACACTGCCCTTGGAGGATGTCAGTTCTGACACTCTGAGAAGCTGCACAGACCTCAGCAGGGCAGAAAAGAATGTAATAGATAAGAGAAGATTAAATAACCTTGAACAACAGAGACAACGACTCAGGACTTCTTTTCTGTTGCAGGGCTGGAGAAAAAAAAAGACTTTTCCTGTCAATCTCGGGAGTCAACCCAGAAACCCAAGACTGTCCAACTGCTTCTTTTCTTCCCTGTATGTTTTTTTATGATTTCCTTGACTCCAGGATTCACTTTCAATCCAAAAAAAAAAAAAAACCACCCAAAACCAAACCTAAACAAAACCCCCCCGAAAAACCTCACACACCAAAAAAAACCCCAAACAAACAAAAAACCAAACAGAACCCCCCAATTAAAAAAAAAAACAACAACAAATCTACTGCATTTAAAGTAAAATATGGAGGCAAAATTCAAGTCAATCCTTCTCTTTTCAGTCCACCAGAGTAATTGGCTAGAAGCACCTCATGTCAACATGAGCACTTTTGACACTCTATTAATTTTCAATCTCCCTGATGTAGGTCAATCGTATCAGTGCTGCCCTTTAGCCAGTGCTACCAGAAATGGACCTTGTGTTTCATATTTGCTGGTTTCTTGTTTGCTAATCATTTCTTCTCTCCCAGTTGGGCAGAGGTCTATTTTTTCTATTTTCATATAGATTTTTAGTCAAGGACTATGTAAGGAATGGACAGAGCATAGGTTCTGAACATGGTTTAGGATTTAAAGAGTGCAATGAAGTGGATAAAGTTCATTAGTGCTGGGCTAAACATAATACAAAGCACACATTTTGCAAAAGTCTGGTATTATTACTGATGACATTAAGCTCTCCTTGGGGAAAAAAGAAAGTAGTATTCAGGGTGCTGCCATGTCTCTGCAACAATCTGTTTAGGCCAACAAACATGAAATACTGCTGGACTTCTATTGGAGGACAAGTCCATGTTTTCAGGGGATGGATAATTTTCACTGAGTTACAGGGAATGTAGCTTCGTTCCAGAATGTATTGTAGGAAAACAAAATATAGGAGACTGCATACAGTGAGCTTCCACATCGATAACAAAGACATCATCATGTTGATAGTAATAGAAAGAAACTAAGAGAAGTAAAAAAAAATAGCTAGTAATTTCTATAGGGATAGTAAAGCTAAAGAACTTTAAAAAAGTGATAGGTTTGTTTTATAAATTAAAATGTGGACTATTTATAAAAATCCAAAATAAATTCTGAGTGGCTAAAACTCACTGCATGGAATCTTCATCCTGAATTTTTACTAAAAATATTGGAAGAAGAATTGCCTCAAATTTTAAAAAGGTGGGAGGAAGGAAGGGAAGAGAAACAGAAAAAGTCATGGAGAGAGGAAGTGTGAAAGAGGAAGGGAAAAACATACAAAGACAATTATGAAATATAAAATGAAAAAAAAAACTTAAAAAAAATCTTTTAGTCTCTCTGGACATTTTGGAAAGAGTGAGACTGCATAGCTTTTAAATATAAAAATTCTGATTCATATTTGCAGTTCTCTCCAGGGAAACTGTTCTGATACTATGATCTTCTTACATTCAAAGGACAACTGTTAAGAGAAGCTCTTTACTTTTAGTATGAGCAGACATATATTGTGTAGATCTGAGAAGTTAATTTTATATAAAACCATCATCTGATTGTACTGCAGGAGCAATAGGTCTTTTCATGGGATTGCATTATTAACAATATAACCCATTTCCTATAAGAGCAGTGACCTTTTTTTTTGTCTTCTATCCACCTAGCAAGTTTTCTCAGCTACCCAGTCATCTATTTTGAGTCCCAAAGATTCCCTAGTGGCAGTGACTAACATATGTCCACTGTTAATTTTTTGTTACTTAGTAGATCCCTTTTCTTCACAGATGTTTGAATTGTCTTTATTACTGGTGGTCTGACTGGGAGCTGTGTGGCCCAAGAGCTGCTGCTGTTGCTTAAGACTGATCTTATGCTCATTTCAGTATTCTTACTTCTTTACTTTTCAGCTTAGAAAGCATCCCTATTCAACTAAAGACTATAATGGCCTCTCCTTAGGAATTCTGATTTCTATGGAAGGATTGAGAGTAGATAGAGATTGTTAGAGAGCCACGAGCTGTTGTGCTGAGATGCTGATCCCTAAGAGCAGCCAGCTGCACAACTCCAGGCACTTGGCTCCAAGGAGCTGCTCAGCAGCACTGCCTGCCTCACACACTTTATGCTACTGAACTGGTAAGGGGTGAGGAAAAGTTTTGGATGAGCAAAAGTCGTGAAAGTGAAATGAGAATGGCCTTTACAGTGGTCACATTACTCTGAGCTGAGAAGGTGTTTATTGTGGCCCAGCAGTACCACTCAGCCACCTGGAAGTCAATTATCTTCCCCACAAAATTCCTGCAGAGGCTGAAGTTTAAAAATGGAAATCCAAAGACCAGAAAAAATGCATTTTGTGATTAACACTATAAGTAAGAAAGATTGCTGTGCCTGATGCAGTGAAATGGTTGACCAGAATTTGCTACTGTAGCCAGTCACAAGCCAAGCCAAGCCTCTTAGAAGCTCAAATCCACCCTTCCAAGAAGTAAGAATGAAAAAAATGGTGCCATATTCCCTAAACTTTTAAGATCTCTAGAACCCAACCTGGGTTTCTGGTAGATATGCACATTTCTTTCCCTACATATACTTCCTAAACAGGACCAAGAATGTTCTGAAAGAGTGTTCTTAAAAGCATTTTTCCTGGGACCAGAGCTAGTAAGCACTAGAAATCTCATGTGAAAAATCTGTCTCTGAAAGCTTTCCAGCTCATTCCTCCAGATTCAAATGACTTGGATGGTCTTCACATAGTCATCTAAGCTTTCAGCGGTTTATCCAAAGCAAACAGAAATTATGAAAATTCTGAAGTTGTCCAATGCTACGTGCATGATACAAGCTCATGTGGCTAATCCTTGCCCCATTTAGCATCACTCTGGTCAATTCCCACAAGAAATCTTATTCTCGACATGCTTTAGGAGCATTTAATGTGATCTGACAAGGTTCAGTCCACTTCCCAAGTCCTTGAATGATTTATTTTGATTTGCTTTAGTAATGTGTCCACTGCTTTTTGATTAAGACATCAGTATTGCATGTGACCTACATACTACCTCTTCCTTTTGCATTTCAGGATCTAGTTTTTCACAGACCATCTGAGAATACTATCTATCTTAGATCAAATACTATGGTGGTTGTTCCTGGCAGCTGCTGTTAGAAGAAACATTTGGGATTTAGAGCACTGTAATGGCTGATTTTTTCAAATTACTTCAGTGACTTATACACTGAAAAAATTAGATGTAATCTAGCATGCTAATAATTTTCCAATAATACTTTCACTTGGATTTTAGCAGATTAAAGAGTTTTAAGCAAAAATAGGTATAGTATTCGAAATGTTCATTCTGATGGTTAACATCTATGAACTAAGGATTGTTTTCATAATCAATATTCTGGTTTGAAATCCTTAAAGCTCATCATGTACATTTCATGGGAAGCCTGAACCAGACACTCGCTTCCACCCAAGTGGGCAATATTACTGATCTCGCATAAGCATCCCTTTCTGATATTAATCTCAGTAGACATAAATCCTTAATGGCAAAAGCCCAGTTGTTGAAATATGATGTATATCCTTTAATCCTTGCAGTAAAGACACCAGTGAAGCATTACAATTTCACAATACATTTGTAATAGGACAGAGTTCATAATTTAATCTATTAGTGCATGACTACAGAATTTAACATTTGTAAAACAATGTAGCTGTCTGAGAGCTCGTGTTCACACTGAGATCTGCTCTTCAGTGTATGGGTAAACAGGAATATAGTACACAAGAAATAAACATGTTGTTGTCCAATTTAATTAGAACTAAAGCTGGTCAACAACTCTGTCAGCACACAAAGAATAAAAATTAACATCACTGAAACTTCCAAGCCCTTTGTGGCCTTCTGTGCACTGCATAATTTAAACACATGGTCATATATGGCTTTTTTTTGCCTTGGTGGGTGTGGCGCTGATTGAAAGAGGTAAACTCAAGCCAAATATATTGAACTTGGCTTTAACTTTCTAATGTGTTGCAGAAGGCCATAGATAATTTTATTGAACAGGATTAAAGAGGTTAATCTGTGCCAGCAGTCAGCGACAGGCTTGTAAGGAGAAAAATCCAATGATGCTAACCCTTCAAAAAGCTGCTTATTAACTTCATTGATGACAGACTTCTCATTAAAGATTACTAATTCTGTCTTTCTTGCATTTCCCCTTTGACCTGAGTAGTTAGGGAGTTTTTAGAACTTCCATGGTTTTTCCCACAAACAGAAGAAAGCTCTCTGCAAGGCGGGCAACATCCAAGATGTTTTTCAGCTGGAGACTTAAGAGAAGTCCTCCAAATTAACAGCACGTTCAGAACAATCCACTTGGCTCTCAGCAAATCAAAGTCCCACAAAATAATTGTTTCCGTGTTGGGTTTGACAACTCAAAAAAATAAGGTACCTGTTACAACCTAATGAAACTCCCCAGAAAGTGAATACTCCCACAATTATTATGATCCCTTCACTGACCCAGTGCCCTTAGTGACAGCTTCTTCTTCTCTGTGCCAGCTTCTCTTTGCCACTGGCTGGATGTCTCAGGCCAGCTCCTCTGCTGAGGGCTGCACTGGAAGGACAGCAAAGCCTCCTTCTCACAGAAGTCTTTGCATGTATAGACAAATAACCCCATAAACTCCTGTGGCCAAGCTTACCACTCACACATTTTCCCAGGTTTCATCCTCCGAAAGCATGTATTACTGAGACATGAATGGAGAAGAACTGAAGGAAACAAGGGAATTCATGGCAGGGGGGATGAGTTCAGAATGATTTTGCATCTACAAGAGAGGTTCAAGACTTTTAAATGATAGAAAGGGAGAACAGACTAGGAGAGAGCAGTGGGTCCCTGCAGTGGTGAGGGCTGGCCAGGCTGGTCTGCTGCAGAAAGGCTTCACTGGCAGCTCAGCCCAGGAAGGACAGAACCGTGCACATTTTGTCAGGACTGTTTTCTGAAGGCCATTACGGGCCAATCCACCTGGTGGCTAATCTGCATTGGCATTAGAGAGTGGAAAGAAAAATATTTTCAGCTGAGACCAGAGCCAAATCTGTCCTCTTCTGCCACTGCTTTGAAGGACAGCTGCCAGCCTGAGCACCAAGAAGTGAAATATGCACCAAAAACCAGGAGAGCCCCATGCTGGAGGTCAGAGCAGCAGCATAATCAAGAATTTGTGAGGTGATGCATGGTTTTGCCGAACATTCACAAAGAGAAAAATAAATCTGATCTACTAAATAAGTTGCAGTTCCAAAATATTTTCTCAGTTCTAAAATTTAGTCTGTCTGAAACAATGCCTGCAGACAACAACAATTTGTGCTACTCAAGTAGCACAAATGTGCTGGACACACCACAGGCTTATGGAATATTTTTCAGTGTTTATGTAGGTTCAATACAAAAGTGCATAGCCTTAGAAATAGTTGATTGAACTGCATTGCCACTGCACTTTCTAGAGACCCTTTTTTCCCATTTTACTGCCATTCTGTGCTCATTGCTATGGTACCCTAATACCTGTGAGAATAATTATAACACTGTTCCATTTAGCACAGTGTTCAGAAGTATTTCACTGAGACTTTTATATGGTGTTTCCAGGCTCTAGCTTTCTCCACTCACCCCTTACATCAGGAGAAATTGATATCAATCTGCTGTGACCCGGCTTAACATTTTTTCTTTCTGAATAGTATTGTTTGAGCTTCTCTATTTACACTAATTAGGTTTATGCATTCTTTTTAGCTTAGTAGATCGTAAGGATTAAGTTAAAATGGTGGCATTTTCTACACTGTTTTGTTTTTAAATGTTTATTACTCTACTTCTAAAATTAATTGTTAGTCTGCACGGAATAAAATATATTCTTTAATATCTGCTATTGTAGCTGGATCCAAACGCATTGTATCTTAAACATTGTCCATATATACCCAAAAACTGCCAACGGAAAAATTCTTTCATAAGGAGCCCAGCCCATTTCTGTTGGGATAATGAAGTCATCTAATTGAATAATTACAAATCACATTGGAATAAATGGTGCAGCTAAACTATCTACTAAATTCCCTTCTGTCTGCATTTATCAATTTCATTACACAAAGTCTCCATTTGTTTATCTTGAATTATATCTTTTAATAGCTACAACAGAAACAGTGAAAGATTTTTCCAATTTTCCCATCCTGATTTTCATGAAGCACTACTTAGAGGGATGGGATCGATCAATTCTCTGATAGCAGCTTTCTTTAGAATGTTTCAATCCTGCTGATGGATAACTGCCTTTCCCTTGCTTGATGGTACTAAACAATACTGCATGTTATTTTCACTAAGCCTTCCCAGCCTATTGTTTACAACCATGCCTCCTTCTGCCCCTCTGGTTTTGAAAGCAAAAGTCCCTGTTAAAAAGTAAATTTTTAATGGATTCCCTTTTTGGTTTTTTTTTCCCCTTTTTATTTTCTGGTACATTTTCTTATTAGAGGGAACTGTGAAAAGAGGAAAAATGGATCTGAGATTTCCACAGAACTTCTAAGGATGTTGATGATACTTACTCAATCACCATCATTGCCAGCATGTTCAGAACAAAGTTTAAGGTAGGTCTGAAGAAAAAGAGTTTGTCTTTTTGCTGAAGGATGATTAAAACCCCCATGAAATAAATAAAATTACGGAATAAGTGGAATGAAAATGAATGAATGAACATGTAGTAACAACACACAGGTTATTTAAAAGAGCATTTTTTGGAAGACAGTGCCAGGTTCACCAGTTTTCGTAAGCTGTCCATGGCATTTAGCTTACTTATATATAGAAATAGACAATGCTTTATTCCTCACTGTTAGATTTCAACTCTCCAAGGCCTTGTTCTGTTTTCAAACATGCCATGATGCATCTGCTCCATGTCTGTCGCAGACAAGCTGTGCTCCATGACACGCAGTTAAAGCTGACTTTTTTAGCTGATATTTCACAGTCAACTGTATGGCCAAAGGGCAGTTCTGATCTTGTCTGAACTCCTAAGCAGGCAAAAAAAAAGCCATTTTTTTCTTCTTATCCATACTGTGTGGCATTCTTCCCTCTCAGCTTGCTTAAGCTCCACTCAGAGAATCATCAATTACTAAGCTCCACTGCTGCTTTCCAGTTTGAGGCACACATGCTGTAGTTTGCCCTTCCTTTTCACGTGAGGAGGCACTCATGACAAGAAGAAAGACAATGAAACCTTGTTGTTGAATACTCAAAGCTGGGAAAATTGGACAACACTGATGTTAAGTCTGAAATTTGAAAATAGACCAGTAGGTGAAATTTCAGGTTGAACCAAGTACCATCTCTTAAATAGTCATGGTCCTGGACAGAAGGAAAAAGAAAGTAAAAGGTTAACATGAAGACATTACTTCCAGGAAAAGCTACATGTGTCATGGAGGCCCATTTTGTTAAATTATTTTCACAGAGTCTAAGTTCTCTTTTTCAGACCCTATAATAAATTCCTTTTCTTATAACTGAAAATGACCACAGGAATCAGAATACATGGAAGCAGAGAGCTCGTGTTCCAAGCAAAAGGAAACTTATGAGGGAAAATAAATGACTTGCACAACAGGAATTTGTGGACTTGCTAGAGACCATCATACTGACCTCTCTTTTCTCTTTGGCCTCTGATTGCCATTCCTGTGTAATTATCAGAGATATTATAAATTATGCTAGAATTTTTTTAAGTTATTGCATTGATAACAGCAAAAGTGTTCTTCTGCAAGCTTTGCAAATGAATCACTGGATAATAGCACAAAGAACTTTTCACCACTAGGTCATCATTAACTTGATCTGGTCAAAAACATAGTGACAGAAAAATGTTGACTTCCAATTAACAGTGCACCGTGACATAAATGTATTACGAGTATCTGATTTAGCCCAGATCCTTTTCACAAGATGAAAAACAATCCATTTAATTGGACAAACACCCAGCTTGCCAATGTTGATAATCTTTAGCACATAATCTTTTATTTTGATTGCAAGTGCTTTAGGGGAGACATTGGTTATTACTGTGCTTGGAAAATTCTGCACCATCATCCTGGTGGGTGCTGTGTCTCACAGACTTGAAACAACTTACTGTGCTATCCTTATAATTGGGGACAAACAAAAGAGCTGGTTTGAACAACTATCACACTACTGCCTTTGAAGAAGCATGTGATGTGTAACTGTTATAGCTAAATTATTAAATACTCATACTAAGTGCAGAGGTTCATCTTTTGATTCACGCAGATTCTGAGTCTGTCCAAAACAGTTTGCTTGTCTCCTGTTATCATGTAGAAAAAAATTTTTGGAAGAAAACAAGTCTCTCTTTAGCAGAGTATGAAGAAGGAAGTAAAATTGCCAATCTCTAAGCCTTAGATGTCCCCCAGTATTTTTGTATTAATGGAGATAATGCAAAACTTCGAGCAGATGCTTACAGCATTCCAGTCACATGAATATCTGTGGAGCAGAAAATTGGTGGCTCACAGTGACTAATCCCAGAAGCACTAACCAAACTGCATACATGACCAAATGCCTAATTCAACATGACTAAAATAAGTAGGTACCAGAAATTAGAGAAACTGAAAGAAATTATCTACTGCGTGCACAGAAATTTTCTCAGATAACATTTGTCTTCATCTCCACAGTAGCATACCTTATTGACTGTGACGTTTGTGATACACTTTGGTTTGCTGGACACAAGAGGGCTAATAAGACTAAATGGTCTAACCCCTGTTTGACCTAAACAAAGAAATTTTTCTCTAATCAGAATATTTGATGAAATAAAACCACATCTGATAAACATCTGATAAATTTGGGTTTGGTTTTATGGCTCTCACAATGAGCTAGAGAATGAGGGGATGATCAGACTTTAGGCACTATATGAATTTGACAGTGACTGAGAGAGAAACAGAGGGGGAAAAAAGGAGGGGATTAAAAAAACTTGTGACCGAATAACAGTGAGCTAGGGGAAAGGAACAACTCTTTCAACATCAATTTGTGACTGCAGGGGGTCTTTAATTTTGGAAAGTGAGTAACAACTGGGTGAAGGAGGGAAGTCAAAGCAGTGGTGAGATGAGAAGTGCAGGGCTACCTACTGCAAATACAGAGGGAACAGGGTTGGAGGGAAGAGTGATTAGCTTTGCTGGCAGGCACAGGAGCCGGGACTGCAGAATTCTTGAAACTCTTTTTCTTTTTGAAATCCATCCTTTGATGATACTGCCAGTAATTAAGGTCACCACACTAGGGCATTTGGTGTTTGCCGTGAGGAAATCATCCTGAATTTGACAAATAGCATTTGTGTTTGTCTTAACTCCTCATCAAACAAGACCTAGAATTTTTGCTCAGCTGCAGGAGCAATTTTTCTTGCCTCTCTGAAAACTCAGAAGAGTGGATATTCTCTCAAGATTTCCAACATATATATGCCTTCAGAAATATCAACAGAGACTATTTCCAAAGACTCCATTTCAGTACCAGAGGTTTAACTTCAGAAAGAAGAAAGTATAAATATGAGATGAAGGATATGGTTTCAAAAAGCCCCATGCTCTTTATAGGCTTACAAATTTTAATACAGTGCCACAATACATGGTTGGAATGGAGTTTTCAGCACCCAGCCTAAAACATGAGTAAAGAAAACTTGTATTTGCTACAAAATGCCTATTAAATATACCTTAAATGGCATCTGTGTACACAATGCTATTTCTAATGTAGCTTTTTATCTACTAGATTACTGTTCTAACTTGGAAGAGACAGAAGAGGAAGATGGCATCAGAGAACAAATGAAGTTATTAATGGAAAATAACAGACAACTCAGTTTCTCTTAAGATGAAAAATTCTTGAGCTGAGTCAGTGGAGCACCTTCAACTTGTTAAAGCCACTGGCATTTTGTGAGGGCAGTTCCCTCATTTCTTTCTAATCATCTCTTCTCCCAACACCTCCATCAGCAGCAGAGCTGGTTCACAGCTCAGCAGCTCCATGAAAAGTACAATTGGCTCCTCAGAAGCCCGCTGGAAATAGGGGTCAGCCTGGACTCTTAAGAGGAATATCTCTTGAAAAGAAGATTGCATCAAATGGTTTATTGGCAGTGTTCATGTTAAAAGCCAACGGAACAAAAATCACTTTTAAATAAGAACAGGCTCCAGACTACGGATTCAACTAGATCCTTACTCACAGCTTCAGCTTCGATGTGTGATTTTGCTAAGCATACAGAAGATATCCAAAAGACATCTCTTAGTAGGACATGCAGGGTACATTTTTAAAGCTGATTCTACAGAGGAAAACACAGGTCCTGAGAGGGAACAGATTTTGCAACCAGAGAAGTGCTTTTTCTATCTTTAATGAAAAAGAAGACAAGAATGTAGGAGAGTAGCTTTTCATTAAATACAACTTTTAAAAATATTTCTTTCTCTGAGCAGCAACAGCAATTAAACATTACTATAGCCTCACTTGAACTCACTGTTCATATACCCTACTTTTAAATGCATTAGGAGCTTTTTTTTCTCTTACTGTCTTGACAACACAGAGCCTAATGAAGTTCTAGTCCTTGACCTAGGCTCCTGGATTCTACCTGCTGATGACAGATATTATCAGCTAGTATATTTCTATCCAGCAGAGTATTTTAATAAACATGATGTTCCAGTCTAAGAATACCAGCAGAAAAACTGAAACTTATCATCTGAAACACTTCATAAACAAGGTTGTTGTGAGGATGAAGAGATGAAAGGTTGCATGTTTGTATTTGTTACTGGAAAGGAATCTTGAATAGATGGCTTTACTCACTAGATTAAAGTTGTGACATGAGGACATGACACACAAGGAGGGGCAAAAGGATTTTTAGTGAATTGGTAAGGACCAGCTGAAAATGATGATATCCTTTGAATAGGATTGGAAGGAGCCCACAGATTCTTGGACTGACTAAACAGTGCTCTCATCTCTGTCGGTTATCATTCCTATGAGAATTTTCCCAGTTTCCAAATAAATCCATCCCAAATGTTTCAGATCTGTTTTCTAACTTTAGACTGTAGCTCTTTGATTGGGTAGAGCTTTGCTGAAGCCCTGACCTTGTCCTGCTGTGCACTGCCCAGTGATGGTTTTCACCCCATCCACTTAGCCAGAGATCCTCTTCTTTTGCCAGCTCTCCTAGGAAATCAGATGAAGACACTCACTCAGCACTACTTCTTGTCCTATGCTTTCTGCCACATTCCTATCACCCATTCTTTCTTTTCCCCCTCCTCTCACTTTTTTTGTCTGGGATTTTTTGAACACAAAGGAAAACTTGTAGATGCAACAAAATACCGGATGTACCCAGAGCAGCCAAAAGGTTGGAGAGCCAATGTAACAAAACTTTGGCCAATCAAAACTCATTGCTGCAATTTTGAACTACCTGTACGGAATTTATTGCTGTTTAGAGTCTGTGGGAGGTATTTGACAAGCAAGGGTGCTCAGACAGCTATTCTCTCCTCTTTTCCCTGTTCCTCTGAAAGTAGCTTTGAATGGATTTCTCAAAACAGCACTGGTGTCAGGCACCCACTCACCATTTATCTTCCCAAGCAATTAATCACAATCATGTGCAGTTTAAAGCCGTTCCTGGTCTTTCTCCCTGAAATGAAAGAGTCACTCTTTTCATGAATATTATTGGTCATGAATCTCAGTGATTTCCAGCCATGCCATCAATTATAAACAGAGCTAATTGAAGTGCCAATATAGAGCTGCCTTTCTTCAGCGAGACTCCTGCCATGACTTTCACTGGCCCTCAATCACTGTATCATCAAAGAGTCTCCTGCACTCCTCTTCACTGACCTGAAGCCAAGGCACCAGTATTGGCCTCCTGAAGTTACCAGGCTGTGTGATGTCATAAATTCACATCTAATCAATTAACCAAGTAAAATGCTTCCTCTCTCTGTGCCCACATTGCTTTCAAATCTCAGATCAGGTTGTCAGATCTTTGCATTAAACTGGCATCATCAGGGAACTCAGCAGAGCTTCCTCTCCAGCCCTAAGATCTCATACCAAGTCAATATTCTCTGCACTTTTTACAGGGAGAGACACGGATTCAGCTGTCTAAAATGTGATTCTGTTTTCTCTCCTTGGACACACAAAAAGTGCTGCCTCCAAGCTGTTAGTGGGTGCTTTTGGGATGTATGCTGCTGCACAAATGATAAGTAGTAGCCAAAATCTATCACTTTTGTTTCTCAGTGATAGCATTCATGGGAAATGAATCTTGTGCTGGACTGTGAGCAAGGAAGAGAAAGACTGGGAATTTGAATCATTCCTAGCAAAAGAACAAGAAAATGGATTGCCTCTGCTGCCTGTAACTTTAAACACAAAGCAGTGTGAGAGCACAGAATTCAGTAATTCTTCTGGATGTTGTGTAAGAGAAACCACAGTTAAATAAAAGGAGGCTGAATTTGTTTCCTCTTTAGATGGTGAAGTATCAATCTACAAGTGACAGAGGAAATCTGCACTAAAGTGAATGAATTCATCAACTCTTACAACACCCACTTTTCACCCACACAAACACATTAATCTCAATGCAACAAATTTCACTTTCATAAATTGCAGTGATACACAATCAGCCTGTCACTTGCAGAACCAAGACTACCCCATAATGTCACTTCCACCCAGTTCACTGCTTCTGGTAGCTGCAGTCACTTCCATCACCTTCAGCTGTGATCTTCAGCCAGATGTGAATGATCCCTTCACCTATTTCAGGTGCCATGGATTGTTCCAGACAGAACCAGCTATCACCATCTCTAGTAACCACCAAAGCATCAACTTTACTCTTCACCTCTGGTTTTCACTGACCAAGAATTCTTCCTCGTTTCTTCCTGACATTACCATTGATTCCTTCAACTACTCCAGTTCTCTTAATCATTCTTTTCTAGCTGAAAATCTGAGGCTTGGCCCTCAACCATCCATGAGTTGGTCCTTACAGGTACCAACAGAATGGCAAGAAACCTGTGGTGCATCTTTAATCCCAGGTCTGCATGGTGAGACATGGCATGAGTGCTCTGGCAAAGCCAGGTGCTCTGGTGTCTGAAGGATGCTTGGAAATGCACCTGCTCAAGAGCCATCCCCCTAGGGACTCCCTTGAGGTAAATAACACTAATTACAGATTTTAACAAAGCTGGAGTAGCTGATTTATACAGACAGTGCAGAGCTGTCTACAGCCTGCTGGTTTTGTCCTGTCTTTAGAGGCCTCCCTGTGAATCTTTCCTTCCCCTTCAAAGCTCATCCAAATATGGTTTACTTCTGGTCCTTAGTGTTCTACTGCTTAAACTTGGACTTGTCTGGTCCACCAATGACTCACAAGCTATATTCCAGTTGCTGACCCTATCAACTACCAGAGCGTGGTCTCAGCTGAATTGACCACAACAGTCAGCAACCAACAAAATTCTAACTCTCCCTACTGCAGCAGACCCCCCAGAGCAGCATGAGAGAGCCCTTCCCTATTTACTATCAGTACCTCATCCTTTTTGGTTGGAATTAGTTGGGGAAGGGGACTGGGAAGAGATTTGACAAAAATATTTTTGGAGCCTTTTTCTTGAGTGAATGGGTATTATTATAATAAATTGAGTAATTATCTTACTCAAAAGATGATCAGGCAAGAAATACAAGTCAACTGCACATGCATGTAAGAAACACTCTGTACTGACAGGACCAAAAATGCCAATATGTCTGGTAAGCTGAGCACAGTGAGTCATGACAGTCTATTATGAACCAAAGAACTCTCTGGTCAGCTAAAACATTTTCCAGTACCTAATTTAACCATTTTCTATACCTTCCAAAGTGATTGAGACAGTAAATTGTTCACTTTCCCCAGAAGTTCATGGGAGGTACTGCAACTATCTCAGAATACAGATTCAGAAATGACAATTCATATGACCTTTTCCTCCATTTGCCTCATGAATAAATATCCATTAGTTTAACAATAATGCAGATGATCACAGGCTACTGCCTGTTTTCAATTCCCCTGAAGCATTAAGCTTATTGGAAAAAAAAATATTCTGAACATTTTAATATAAGAGACATGAAAAAAAGGAATCATTATTAGTCTAGGGATAACCTAAGTCCCATACCTGAAATATTTTGCATTTTGCAAAAGAAAGAACTCCTGACTCAGTCTCAACAAAGGGTGAATGACCTTATACTTAATTTCAAATAGATAAGGTCTGTCAAGATTAGAATAAGATTATTGAATGTCTCCTTTCTTTTTCATTGAGTTGATATAGGACATCCCATGACACAAAATCAATAGTGTCTAAAAAATGTAGACTGAACAGTCTCCAAGAAAATCAGAGCACAAGGAATTATGAATGCATCACACAGAACTCCCAGTGCATGCAATTTAGAAGTAAAAGACAATGTGCTTTGGTGCAGAGGTCATCACCAGGCAGAACCCAGTGGGTTCCATTCCTCTGGTGGGGAAAGCTGCAAAATATTGGGCAATTCATTGAGAGCCTGGGAAGGAGAAACCCTGAGACCTCTCTTCCCACTGTTACTGCTATCACACATAGTGCCCATCCCTCATCTGCAGTAACCCCAGAAACTATCCACTATCCACCTGCTGCAAGGTTTTAACACATGAAAATTAATAATAAATGGTAGGCAATGGTCATCACTTAGAAGTAAAAAACACCTTGTCCAATCTGCTTGAGTCTACACAGAAAATTTCACTTAAGAGTATATCGATTACTTAGAGTATATAGATTTATATAAATTATAAGCATACCCAGATAATCTCCTCTGTAGGAGTGCAGTGGAAGGATGTGCAGCTTTGAGTGTGACAGACTAAAATCTTATGTCCTGTACGTATTTTTGGTACTACCAAGTTAAACATTCCATCAGGTTTTTTCTGATGGATGCAGATAACTGATTTCCATGTTTGGGAACTACAAGCTGAAATTGCTCTTCTGTTACTTTCTGGGTTTTTTGTTTGTTTGTTTGGGTTTTTTGTTTGTTTGTTTTTTGTGTATACGTGCACTTTATTTCCTTTGCTCATCAAAAGACTTTAGAAAAAAAGATTATTAAGTCAGAGCTGATTTAAAGTGAAGAAGGGTGGTTTAAAACTTTAGAAAATGGTCTGTATAATATTCAGTCTGATCACTGCTCAGCAGGTTTGCCATAACAAGATATCTACACTCATAAAGAAATCCTCTATCTCCAGCCCTGGGCCCTTCTGGGTTTCTGATGATGCCAGACTGTGAGTAAGCCTTGGTTTAGTATTTTTTTTTTCATTTGTTATTACTCTCCCCTATTCCTTTTGGCTTAGTTCACCTACCCAGGAAAGCCTGAACCATCAAAGACATTTCCTTGCCTCCCACTAACCATGCTGGTCTCATTACATGGCTTTAAGCTTTTCCAAGGTTGGAGCTTTTGGTTACACATTTGAATCAGGAGGGGCCCTTTTGCAGGTAAGACAGCCTGCACAAAGGGCTGTGATCCTGGCCTGCAGCTCCTCACAGCACTGCAAGGTGGATAAATAATAGTGGTGTGAGTCACAGCACAAAGAGATACCTTACAAACAAAGAAAAATGCACAGAAGACTGCACTCCTTGCTGATGATTTGAATGATTTAGCAGCTGGTTTCCCCTCACAGCAAGAAATTGCATATAACAGATAAGCAGCTGTAGAAAAAAAACTTCACTTAGTACATGCACCACTGGAGCTTGTTGCAGATTTACATTTTTAGAAAATTATGTCCTTAGCATTCCTATTTTTGCCAGTGTTTGTATAAGGAGTATTGTGTTCTAATTTATTTTTAATGCGTAACTTACCCCTCACTGCCTGCCATTCTTTGAATAAAATGCTGCTTCTCTGTGAGTATTTCTGCATAAATATTTTATAACTGAACTAAATAAAAAATCACCTTATAACTGTTTGAGGTTAAACTGCTGAAAAAGTGCAAAGATTCCATTCCACTTTCACATTTATTCATTTATTCACATTTAATATAACGTTATATGTTATTTTGTAAGGAAATCTCATTGAGGTGAACTCAGTTTTACTTGTTTGCACTAAATGAAAAGACAATAAGTTCATTTTCAACATTAATTGGGATGAAACAAATCTGTTACAGGGCACCTGTGCTATAATTTAAATTATGGAGTAATGGCTGCAGACCTATTATACCTGGTATTAAAAAATCCAAACAGCTTTCTGCTCTGTACAGACTCTCTAGTCCCTGAGTCCCTTTGAAATCAGAGTGTGCTAAAAAACATATGAATATAGAATATTTTTTTTTAGTGCAAGAGAAATTAACAGCATGGAAAATGATAAAAAATACATTTTATGATCAAACTGAATGCTGCTTCAGCACACTGTGAAAAAAAGTAAATTAGTGTCAATAGTGTGTATCTGTATTTGGTTTTAAACAGGTATTTGAAAAGTGGGCCACTTACCATCTGAAATCTTGTTATATCAATACAAAGGAAGAAAAAGAAAATAATGAAGATGCAGAAGTGTTTAGGGAATACACCTGTGAGGACCCCATTCCTCATCTATTTATCTTTATGACTGAGAAAGACTAAATAAAATTATTTCCATAAAATTAATAAGAGAATAGAGACTTATAAAAGAGTTTCATTACAGATAATAAACAAACTCTGGAAGCACAAGCATACAAACTGTCATCAGTATAAAAGCACATAAGAAAAAAGAGAATTGCTTCTAATCACAAATAATGCCAGTTGAGGAAGTCTGTTGCCACTGCTGAATGAGATCCTTTTTCTTCATCTATCACCAGAATCAAAATCCCATAACTAAGGTCTTTAATCAGTTTTGCCACAAAGAGTAAATGCCTCAAGGGTGTACACTGCAATTCATTTTCACAGGAAAGATTTACTAGAAGAGTGATTTAATGGAACTGAAATATATTTGTTTTGCTCTAAACCATAGGATGAGAGCATCATCCTCTTCAGAAGCCAGGAGAATCTGGGCCTCATCCCCTGTAGACAAGGTCAACTACATTTCATGATAAATAATTATAAACTCAGGGTACTTTGGCAAATTTGCAGAAGCAAGGATCTGCTTAATGTAAGAAAACCACTTATGAAGAAAAGTCAGGAAAGATCATCATGACTTCACTGTCTTGAGGAATACAAATCTCTCTAATCAGAGCAGAAAGCCTAACTGGCATGATGAAGATTTCCAGTACAGTTTGGAGTGCTACTTAATATTATGCAGACACACAAACACTGAAATGAAGCAGCTTTTCTTTGCTGTCTGCCTCGTTAATGAGCATGTTCCTCCATCTTGAATAATAACTATAGCCCCTGCCAGGTCTTGGATGACCTGGGTTTGGGTTCAGTGTGTCTTCCCTGAAATGCTAAAACATCTGTCAAGGGAAATAGAAAATCATGTCATGTCTTTAGGAGGTGTCTAACTGAGAAGGTGGACAATGAATTGTGCTGCATCCTTCCAGCTAAGGGGCAACATAGGCTTACCCATGCAGGAGAGGAGCTTTGCTCCTTAAAGAGAGAAAAATCCCCAACAGGAAAACCAGTGTCCCCCCTGTCAGACTAAAGGGATATGAATTAATCTCCTTTCCTTATCACAGGAAAGTGTATTTGCTGTGTGTCAGCACGTTTCACCCTGAAGCTGTATTGCCTATCTGCCAGTGCCAGCTTGGGCTTCTGGGCAGGGAGGCCTCACTAGATTTAAACTGGACTTGACCACACTCAAAAGGAAAGTATTTACTCTACTTATTCCTTCTGACAACTCCCTTCCTTGCTAGGTGTCCTCATCCCAGTTCCTGCCACATGTGAGGCCCTTTCCACAAGTTATGTCTGCTTTTTTGTCTATTCCTGTTGCCCACTTGCTGCTTGTGCTGCTGTGCTGTGACACTGGCTTTTCAAGGCAAGTGCAGCAATCCATAGATGCTTTTGTCACATGAACACTCCTTCTTTATCATCTTCACAAGGAGTTAGCAGGCATTAGATTACCTGTTTAGCCCAGGCCTTCCAGAAATAGTTGGGTTTAGTCATTGTTTTGCCACAGCAAGAATAGTTCATCCAGATTTTTAACTTTCTTTAAAAGCACAATAGTTGTGTGTGAAATGCAAATGAAATTTCTTTAGGTTAGTTAATTATTATTAATTTTCTTCATACTCCTTTACCCCAACCACATACCCCTAGCATGTGGACTGCCTCTCTGTGGGACTTTTCTAGCACTGTTTTTAATCCTGACACATAAAAGCATACATGTACAGTTGCAATAATTAATGTTAAAATTCAACCTTATATGTAGCATTGTTAGCACAACAAAACTCAGGGTAACCTGGGGTGCAGGAGTTGCAATGCGTGGACAGTGGGGAAAACAATGAGTCTCTTACAAAACAGCTTTCCCAAAGAAAAAATTGCTGGAAGCTACACTCTCTCTCCATATTCTGTACCTGAGTGTTTCAGAAATAGCCCTGGACTCATGGCACCACTAAGCAATTACAGCCATAAAGTAGTTTCCAGACAACTTTCCAGACGCATGTCAGACCTGAACATGGTTTGAATTTATCTCCAGACATTCACACGTACTTTGGAAAGATTTTGGAGAATAGGTGTGCAGCAGTGGGGCTTTTCCATAAACAATCTCCCGGACCTTGTGGATATACAGAATCTTAACACTCACTAAATTACTGTCTTAGGGTGACTGTATNCCAGACTCTTAACACTCACTAAATTACTTTCATGTGTAGCTGCAGGGATTTGTGGGCAGACACTAACAGAAACACCACTGGCACAGGTGAAGCTGTCTGGGCTTCAGAGTAGCTGGAAACTCCAGAATCTACTGAGCAGGGTTAGCACAAATCTAGATGTTAACAGACTTGAAAGAAAAGGCTCATTTGCTGCCCCTTCAGGCTCCCAGAGTTTCTCGTTGGTGAGGAGGAGCTTGTGAAATGAGGCTTGCACTTCTGAGGAAAATCTATCCATTGGCTGCTGCACCGAGGAAAGCAGAAATTACCTCAACAGCTGTAGAGCTATTTAGAACTGTAGGTGCTGGAACAGCTTATGGCTTATGGCACTTGAATGGAGATATTCACACAGCAGTTTCAAGGCACCTGCCCTGTTCTGTGTGCCTGAGTTCCTGCTCTGAATGGCTCAGAGGTGCCAGAGTCCCTCCAGTCACTGCAGAGTCTTGTTTAGGTACTGTTCTAGGCACTGCACTGTTACAGCAAGGAACAATCAGGTTCAGGTCTAGGTCTTCACTCCTGATCAACCACACCAATGGTCTGGCTTCATTTGGCACTTCAGCTGGCCCTCTGGGTGGAGGAACAGGACATGGGTATTTGAATCATGTCCAGTTGCAATATGGATGTCCCTGCACTGTGCCAGTGTCCAGCTGGCTGCCCCAAGGTACCTGAGCATGTCACTGAGCTAAACAAAGCCATCACACCTACCCTCAGAACCAAGATTTTAAGCTCTGTGCCACCCTTGCCACCCTACCACAAGCCATACCTGACATGCTGAAAGCAGCCCTTTCATTTCATAAACTCACTGTATCATATGTGTAGAGCAGAGTTAATGAAATATGTGTGAGGCAAACACTGTGTTGTGTAGTGCACATATCTGAAAAACTCTGTAGACTGCCCTTTTGTATGGCCACATCCCTTCCCAGCCCACCAGTAACATTTTGCCTCTCACACAGCAAAAAAACTCAGCTTCTCCTCACTATATTGAAATGACAAAAGGTTTCTACTCTTCTCCATTGGTCTAATCAGTGAGCTGATCATTTGGGTATATTTCAGAGCAATGTCATTTCTTTCAGAGTCCTGAACAGACTCTTTCAGACTCCTGAAACAGATGATTTGTCATCTGTTTCAAAACAATGTTTTGGGATCTCATTGCACTAAGTAATGGTTTCAGTCCATTTTTTATTTTAGCCTAGTTACGCCATGATTTGAAACAGATCTAATAAAGGTAATGTTTGATTCATATTTTGGGGGCATTGAGTTTCTTTTCTTGTCTCTTTTTCAGAAGTTCTCAATGCTTCAGTTTGCTTCTGATCAATTGTTGTTCCCAACTGTATTTCTCTTTCATTCAGGCTTTGTAACAAATAGAAAGGTGGTGGAGTCATCCCAAGGAACGTCACCAAACAGCATAAGGAAGGCTTTGAGGCATATTTTGTCAGAGGCATACCTAATCCAGAGGACCAGTAGGAGCCTCTAAATAAGTGTTTGTGTTCCCAGGATTTAAGAGGTCAGTTCTCTGGCTTGAAATCAACTCATATTCTGTAGAGAAATTTGGAAGAAAGGAGAAGAAGGGACTTAACCAGGGCACTGTGGGTAATCCCCTTAATTCTGGTGTTTTACAAGTCTTTGGTCATCTTGAATGTGATCTGTTTATTGGCTGCCTGTGCCCCTTGTCAAAAATCTGTTAGCTGAGAGTGAGCCATGGTTGTGAACTTAGTACCCTGAAACAACTGCCCACATGAGATATGGACTATTTGAGGTTGGAAAAGACCTCCAATATCATCAAGTCCAATCATTAACCCAGCACCACTTTGTTCACCACTAAACCACATCCCCAGATGCCACACCTGCATGTCTTTTGAACACCTGCAGGGCTGGTAACTCCACCACTTTCACCCTTTCAGTCAGGACCTTTTTCCTAATGTCCAGTCTAAACCTTGCCTGGCACAACTTGAGGCTATTTCCTCTTGTTCTATCTCTTGTTACCTGGGAGGAAAGACTGACCTCCTTTGCTACAGCCTCCTTTCAGGGAGTTATAGAGAGCAATAAGGACCCTCCTGAACCTCCTCTTCTCCAGACTGAACACTCCCAGCTCCCTCAGCTGCTCCTCATCAGGGTTGTGCTCGAGACCATTCCCAGCTCTGTTGCCCTCCTCTAGACAAACTCCAGCCTCTGATGTTTTTCTTGTAATGACAGGCCCAAAACTGAACCCAGGATTTGAGGGTGGGGCCTCAGCAGTGCCCAGCACAGAGGGACAATCACTGCCCTGGTATGTGTTGCCTGACTGATCAAATTCAGGTTGCTGCCAAGAGCAGTAGTGACTTGCCTCATAGTCATACACATTATCAATGTAAAAAAAAAAATTAAAAGGCTATTTAAATACAGAATATGTAATCACTGAGTAAGTGAAAGTTATCTGAAGCTTAATGTGACTCTCAGAATCTTTTTCCTACTTATTTTATACTTTCTCAAACTTCAGTATTTCATCTAACCAGAAAGTGTGCTTTGAGTGCTGGAAGTTGGCACAGAAAAGTGGTACAGGCAGTTTTGCTGTAAGGCAGATCTGAAATGTAGTGCAATAAATTTAAAGAAAAAAAAAAATCTCACCAGAGACTGTCTACCCCTCCTTTTCAATTGTAGCCATGCCATTGCTCAGAGAAAGAATAAGGAGCTCCGATGCTCAAGGCACACACAAAAAAAAAATAAAAAAAAAAAGAAGAAGAAGAAAAGAAACTCCCATCAAATATTTTCTTTTTTTTCTTGTCATTGTCTCCCATACTTATCTCCAGCTAACTGGTGCTTTTCTTTCTCCCTGAATAGTAGCATAAATATATATATTAACATTGTACATATAATAGCATAAATATCTTTCCATAAAGCAACTTTGTTTAAACCTGAGTTTTCTCCCAGATTTTGAAGCCAAGTGAGCATCATCCATCATCCAGAACTCTTCAGTACCTCCTCAGTACTGCCAGCACTGCAGCTTGCTCTACTTTGCAGAGATTTGCTTGGTCACAGCCCTGCCAGAGTGGACCAAATTGTTGCTGAAGTTTCCCTTCTTAGTGCCTAGATTGACATTGAATTCACCTAAGGATTAAAAAGCAAACCACAACTTATCCTTCTCCCTCCCAAAGAGCATTCCCTACTTCAATCCAGGCACTTTGCAGGCTCCTTTGGGCAGCAGGAGCCCTGTGCCCACTGCCTGATCCCTCAGGCACAATTCTCCTGGCACTGCTTGTTCATCAGTTCCCCAGAATTTTTAGTGAGCAACCAGCATCGTCAAAAGAAGTATGTTGGTTTCTTTTTGCTAGTTAAATCTCCCTATCTGAAATGATTCCTTTATCCTGGAATACAGAGTGATTTATTTCACAGTGCAATTTTAGCAGTTTTGCTTCAAATAAACCCAGGAAATCTATATATACCAGTGATAATTATGCATATTAGTTGCTGTTTACACTGGTCCAAGCTAAACCCAAATAAATTCTACCAAAGCTACTCCAGAAGCTTCCAAATGAGTGTATACATCAGTTTAGTTTTTTTAAACAAGTGCAAAAATAGAAAACATCTCAACTGGCATCATTCTTGTTTATACAAAGAAGGTAAACATGTAAAGCAGATATCCGTAGTCTCTTATCAACAAAAACAAATAAATTACTAAAAACCTTCTTCAGTCTTTGATATACATTCTCTTCTGCTCAGGCTTTACCATGCCACCAGAACATTGCTTGCTAAGAGATGAGGAAGACAACAGTTGGAAAAAGAAAGCTACAAAACAAGCAGGGTGATTCCAGAATTCCTGGAGTATGCCAACAGCCATCCTTTCTCTTGAACTGCACTGAAAATTATTTTCAATACACATTCCAGGGCACATTTCATAAAATACTGTAGATTCTGGAAGAAACTTCAGGAAGCCAGTCTTGATTCCCTTAAACAATTCAAAAAGCAGATAACATTTTTAATAGGATACAATATATAATGATTATGTTCACAATAAATTATCCATTGAACCTTCCTTACATAACAAAAAGAAACTACTTAATGTGGTAGGAGGTTAAATTTTACCCTGCACAATGTCAAAAATGGGGAAAGCAAATGAGCCCAGTTATAAAGAGGATTATTTGTGCTATGGGCCCAGTACTAATAATAAACAACTACAACTATGGCAACTACAGTTCTTTTAGAGGATCAGTCCTTGACTTTTGCTGAGCCATAACTCAACCTTGTGGAGCACATCCAGCTTCAAAGAGGACTGAATCTGACACTATGACCAGATAAAAGCAGTGCTCTGCATATTGACACAGCATTCAAAAGGTTACTTCACAGCATAATTTACCATCAGAGGAATGGATGCATGTGCCAGCCCTGTTATCAGGAAGACGACTTCCAGATTAAACCAACCCCAAATAAAAAATTAAGAACTGGAAATGTGAATCTTATTTGCAGTGAAGATGCTTTTCATTTGAGTGACAGTGCAAAAGCATCCAAGTGGGTATGAATAACATTTGCTACACTTTGAAAGCTTTTCATCTTGTCAAAATGGTATTAAGAAATTTCCATATAAGTATGGATCCAATAACTTAACCCAGCACCCTGACTGTCTAACTGGGTCACCTGATTTTTTTCCTAATCAAGTGATACAAGAATGAGAAGGTCCAAATGGCCGCTTTTTTGCCTCTAAAATTAATATTGTCAAATGCTTTCCTCTCTTTTTTATCCATCCTTCTTGCTTATGTGAGAGGGGGAAGAGAGAAGGAGAGGACCATGTCCTAGTACATTAAATAGAGTAATAACTTTCTGCATGAAAGATTTGCTGCTGGAGCCACTGCAGTCATTCTCCTTTTTCTCTTAACAAAGAGCCAAACTGCATTTTTATTTTCTTCCTAATCAACCAAATTAAACTGCTTTAAAAATCATTTAGAAGCAAATGGTTTCAATGAAACTTTAAGAGGTGTGGGGACTGTCTGACCTCAGGCTGCCTGCCCCAATAGGACAGGAAGGAGAGAGACCTTTGAAGATCTTGTTTGTGGGTTTTCTCAGGCAAGAGGCACAGGTGGCTGTTTGGAAAGACCTGATTTCCAAGCACTGCCAAAGTGAAACTGTCAGGCTGAGCATCCACCCTGGAACTGCAGCCTTTTAAAGGCAGAAAATTGGCATGCACATTTGACTGGCTGAACTTTGTAAGAAGGGCTATTTACCTTAAAAAGAACTAGAGCTTATGTCTACAAAGATTGAATCTTTGCAAATACTTACATACATGCATATTTAAAATTGTGTTTGAAGTCAATTGCACTGCTGAGTGTGTATCCATGCATTTGTATTTATACAAGCATTTATCAGCAGAGAGCAAGACATATATTTGAGAATGTTTCTCATTAATCATATAGCTCTGCTTTAGCTATTTATTGGGAAAGGCAGTATACTGCTTATTTTAAGATATTCTTTCTCCTAATTACAGTTCCAGGCATTCTGCCCTTATCAGAAGAGCAGCAAGTGGCAGCACTATCGAGACACATAATTTTTAGAAGGTCACTTAAGTAACAAGAAGGCAAAACAGTCCTCTACAGTTTCAGTAACTTATTATTCAGTTATCTCTTAAGGGAAAAAAAAAGAGCACACTTTATCCTTTCATATCCCCAAATATGCAAGCTTCATAATTCTCCTAAGGTTCAAAGACTTATTAATTATTTGTATTTCTAGTTTACTGAATTTTTTTGCCCTGAGACACTTCATCACCAGAATGACAGTCAATCCCAAGGGTGCTGCAGGGCACTCAGTCTGTTTTCTCTGCCAACCACACTGATTGACACTAAAGCAGTGCCCCAGCATCAGGGTATTAGGATAGAAACATAGAAGTATAGAATATCCTGAGTTGGAAAGGACTCCAAGGATCACTGACTCCAGCTCCTGGCCCTACACAGGATAATCCCACGTGCTTGAAAGGATATGTGAGAGCACAAGTGCAAAAAGGATAGAGGGAACAAAACACCCTGCCAGAGGTGCTGAGTTAGGGGTGAGGTACCTGTTTTAACCAAAGCCCCTCTTCAAGGGCATTATCCACACCCTTCCAGGCTGAGAGAGCATCTGCAGACTTGGATGGAGAGAGGAAGTGTTAGTTCCACACGTCCTCCGACAGGGATGGCAGCTATTCCCGTTTTCCATTCCTCTTGCACATTCAGCCAGCAGTCTTAGCTGGCCATCAGCAAAGCATCTCAAAAATGTCCTAATGCACCACACTTGTATGGTGCAAAAACCAGAATGTGCTGCTTTTACAACCTGGGAGATGTAAACAGTGGGTGAGATGGTGGTAAGGCTCAATATTTCTTGGAAGAGATTCAGGCAATTTGAAGTTTTCCCCACACCTGCAGAAACTAAAGACCATACATACCTGTTTGAGCATTTGAGCAGCACTCCCCTCTTGCAGAAAACTCACATTTTCAATGACTGAATGAATGAATGATAGCTGCAAAAATAAAGCAGAATTTGGACATAAAATTCTTGCAAGTTTTGCAAAATGCTGTCATGAGTTTAAAAGTTTGGCATTAAGTCTAACATTGCATAAAGTTTAGTATTTTTGCCTACTTTTTGTCTACAGTTGCACTTGTCATAGGCTCCCGTCACCATTTGGGATTAAGTCAAAATGCTGACTGTGGAAGAGTATTTGTTCTTTTCTGGGTGAAAATGAAGGAGTTAGCAATATTCTGAGAAGCTTGTCACTGCTGATGACACACTACATAAGCTTACACAAAATAAAACCAGGATTGGAGATAACAAGGCTCCTTCCAAATAATCACTGGCTGGCCATTGCCACCCTGCAAGTGATGCATTGCTTTGCTATGAAACAAATAGGAGTTAACAGTGTCAATAGACCAGAATCCATCTTCTGAGATTAATGTATCTGCTGAGATAATGTCACTCCAGTGAAATGAAATATCCCAAATAATTTCCTGCATTTCTTATCACATGGCTACACTTGAAAAGTTAATTTCCATTTAACCACTTGCTTTTACCTCAGTGAAACAAATAGCAGGTAAATCTGTAGCAGATGAAGAGTCTAAATTCCTTGAGAATGTGTAGTGAACATTGTCTCATTGGTTGCAGAGATATCAAAAAGATTTTAATTTCCTCAGAACTTGTTTATCATTTGAAATTACTCAGCAGTTTAGAAAATACTTGTATGAGTTTGCCAAATGAATAGTGCTGAAGTTTTTGATACTCAAAGGAGAAAATGAGAACCTAAGCCTGAAAAAATGTTTTGATTCATCCAACTAGAAAAGAAGGTAAGCTATTGGAGAGAAATTGGAAAGAAATTTCCTTTTAAACAATTGAAAAGGGCCAATTAGTTTTTTTACAAAAATGGTCACTTTTCATTCACGGGTTTTGAAAGAAAAGTTTGAACTTGTTTCTTTTGGAAGCCTAATATGCCATGGTGTTCCCCAAAAAACCAAATGAAACTATGTTTAAGAGCCAGTAGTGTCTGGAAGTTTCATAATCAACTGCTAGGGAGACCAAAGAGCTTCCATGTGTGGGCTAAGTCACAGCTTCCAAAACAGTTTAAGGAAAAGTTACCATGTGAAATCAGTACAAAAGTTTATATTCTGGGATTTTCAAAGCTTGAACAAACTAGAAGAAGGAGTAAAGGAGATTTTTTAACCCAAGCCAAGAATTTGGCTTTTACTCAGTGAGTAGCCTCGAAGGTCAGTTGCTGAAGTTTTCTGCTAGATTCATCCCCTAAGGAACTTCTATTAGTGGCCCTGTGGCTACATTAAATAGAAATCTCTTTAGCTGGAATTCATGCTGAATTCATCTTTCTAAGGTTCCTATGAAAAACTGATGTTCACTGTAAAATGTTGTTTACTTAGTTGCATTCTAAAAGTTAAACCAAACCCCCAAAGGTTTGGTGCTAATGATGCAGTGGAAAAGTTCTGTAGATTTTAAATCAGAGCAAAATATTTGAGCAATAATGAGACTGGATGGTTTTGTTGGGTTTTGTTGTTGTTGTTTTTTTAATCTATTCACCTGTCATCTTAACACTTCAAATTTGCATTTGTTTGATCTTATATCCAGTGTTTCAGTAGAAATTAACATAGTACTATTACTGTCACAATTTGTTTTGCCTTTTGAGTTTTGTTCCTTCCTTTTACTTTTGAACCAGTGAGCATAAAATAATAATTTTCTGTGTACTTAGAGAAACTGGAAAAGGGGAATGAGTAAGGCTATTTTTGTAAAGCTTAACTTCTTTTCCAAGAACACAGTAAATAATTTGGAAAATCTTACATGAACAGTGTATTCACAACTTCTGGGGAAAATGTTCTGTTATTTTTTACATTATTTAAATTATTTTAATGTGTGGTGTGAAATTGATAAAATAGCTCACAATCTACCCTAGATTTATTTAACCTTCAACAACAGCATGAAAGAGAGCAAAGAGATATATATGACATAGTCTTTTCCAGCATTTTCTGGATTCACCCTTCTCTTGTGGACTGCCTGTGGGGAAAATAAAAAAGACAACAACAACAAACTTGTTCCAGTTCTATTGGCTTTAAGTGAAAGACCCTTCCTGGTAAAAAGGGAAAAAGAAAATAGTGCCATTTCCCTGGTTAAATATATACAAATTTACTTTTTTTTTTCATTAGGAAATGTCAGTATCTTTTACTGAGTTTTCTTATATTTCTTCAACAGTAAATTGTGTGCACAACAGGGAATGCAGTGTTCTATTTCTACACATTCATTCTTGAAAGGACTATTACAAACATTTTAATCGTTCTTAAAAATCAGCATATGAAACAGCAAATGCTGAGCATGACCAGTCAGAGAAAGCTACTGAGAAGCTTATCTATATGTGAGTTTATATATATTCATTTCCTTCTTCCTCTTAGTAGGAAAGTGGAGTCCTAGGGAGCATGTCATACCTGAAAGCTGATGAATATTTTCCAGTCATTGCTGGGTATCTGTCAGAAGACAGAAAAAGGAAAGGAGAATGAGGAATTATAATCATTTTTTTTTTTTTGTTCTTCCAGAAGAGGTTCAGTTCAGAAATTTTTGCTGTGAAAGCATTTGACGTTGCTTTATGAACAGGAGTATTTAAATTTGAGGACTGCCCACCTGTCTTTGGCTTTGTTTGTTGTCAAGGTTAGAACTTGATGCTTCTCTTTTTTCATACTATTTCTACATGAATATAATATAACAAAAAGCAGACGTCTATGACCAGTTCTCATTTTCTTCTGTGAAAGCAGTTGCCACGTGTTGTGGAGGATCCAGTTGTGCCATAGGAGAAAAGGCAAGATATTTTCATTACAAGAAAAATTGTGGGTAGAAATTCCTGGTACTTCCTCCTGTACCAGGAAAAAAAAAAAGGATACTAAAAGGATATTATTTGTATACTAAAGCATGACTGATTTAAATTATTAAAATGTGTTCATACTACCTGTATTATCATGTTTTTGTAAGACTTCAAAGCTATGAGTAAATCCTTGCATACTCAGAAATATGAAGGATACTGAGGGCTAAAGAACCTTTGTATGGCTCTCCTCTGAGCTCTGTCCTTGGATATGCTTTGAACAAGCTTTAACAAAAGCTTCAAAAGTATTCTTATGGCTTGTTCTTTTTTCTTTTTTTTTTCCAGAAAACAAGTGATGGATTTTTCACAGTGAGCCAAAGCAAACAATAATAACAACAGAGGCTTCTCTTTCCAAATTAAGTGCATTTTTGAAATTTAGTAATTTTATGAATAAAGTTGAAAGAAGCAAGGAAAAAAAACAGTTGTGAAACAGTCCTGCTTCACAGTAAGGTCAAAATAGGTAATGCCTTCCTGAAACTCTTTATAGTGAGATTATACATGCATGTGTTTTTTCCAAATTTATGATTATGTAACAGTGTACACTGTTTTATATTACAATCATTCATGTGCATTAATATTCTTACCAGAACCATATGTTGATTGTCTACCTTCTGTTTTTAAAGATGGGCAGGCAATATTTAGAGGACAAGATAGTAAGTAGGCTCCAGGTAAGGCAGGATGTCTCTTCTTTCAGCAGCAGAAATGATAATATGCAGACAATATTAAGGGTCATTTCACTTACCTCTCAGTCCAGGCCACAAAGAGAAGTCTCTTTATTTATTACTTCCAGATGTCCCAAGAAAAAAATTATTAAAAGTGCTGAAGACATGATTTTGAAATCAAATTACCCAACAGTATGTTAACATACAATATATGTTAATGACACTAAAGATAGGGTGGAGTTTCAGTTTAAGTAACCATTTAAATCTTACGCTTTAGGAACCTGTGGGTAATTAAATGCATATAAGCCATGAAGGTATACTATAGATAAGTATTTTTATTATGATCCATATTAGAGCTTTTGCATCAGTTAAAATGAACCAAGATATTGGATGTGAAATCTGGAAACCCCTTTCATAAAAGACATGGTACTTGGGTTTGGAAAATTTCATTATGGACAGATTTTACAGGCAACATTAAGTATTTAGCCCTCTTTTAAGCCAAACAAGCAAAGTAACATGGTCTTATTCAATTAATTTTAAAGCTGTTTGTACAAACCTGTCCATAATTCAGGTGTGTTAGATCATAGGTTGGACTCTATGGTCTCAAACATCTTTTCCAACCCAGTTAATTTTCTGATTCTGTGATTCTGAGTAAGAAATTCTCCACATAATCAGTTAGAGAGACACACTAATATTGCTAAGATTTGGAAGGAGGCATATGAACACAAAGGAATATCAATTACAGTCAGAGAGACACCTGCAAAGCTGTGAGGGCACTGGAGACATTGAAATGGCAGAATTCACTTCAGCAGAGGTTGTGAAGTTCCCATTGATGGGATGGGCAGAGTTACCCTTCGCTGGTGGGAACCCCAAAATGGCACAAAAATGTTGTGTACTGTGTGTGTGGGCTGCACACTGACCAGAGGAATCACCTCTCTCCAGCTCAGCCTGCAGTTAGACTGATTTCAGTGCAAAGTGGAACTGAAATGTTTTGTAGCTGTCATTACCACAGTGTCTCTAACCTTCAGTTGCTTGAAGTGTTAATTTTCTCAGTGTTCCCATGAGATGAAGAAGGGTCAGTTCTGTTTTATGAGAGGAGAATTGAGGCACAAAGCCTTTTCCCTAACTCCCAGCTCCTAAGAGTCCAATAAAGTGCACTGCAGCCAAAAAGGAGCTTACTGGTAAAGCAATATCTGTGAGCACTCCTGTTGCAAATGCAGCCTTTACTGACACAGGACATTGCATTTCCCCAACTAAATTATACATAACAGTGGAATTTTCCACTTTTTGGTATCACTGTGTCGATAGAAAAAAAATAGTTCAAAAAACACACTTAAGTAACATGAATGTGTGGTTTTACAGTAACCTGGTGCCAATTTAGCCTCTGCCTATCTTGGGAATCACAACCCCCCCCCTCTTTCCCACATTCTTTGTGTACATATTCCATCACCTGCTTTGTGTCACACCACATCACCCCAGACCCTGAGGGCACTGGCTCATTTCACAGATCTGGCTCATTTTGTTTGTCCTCAGGACCAGCTTTCACCTGGCCCCCATCATGGCAGTAGGAAGAGACCCATGGGGTGAACAGGCAGGGATGATGGGAGGGGAGGGTGACGTTTTAAAGAGCAGTAAAAGCTGAGATTTTACACTGTCATATAACAGCACCACTACTTTTACAGCACAAGGTGCTTGATTAGCCATCCCTCATCCTTCTGAATACAGCAACTGGCAAGTCTACTGGATACACTTTTGACTTTCCCTCCAGAGAAATAAAACACCTGGTCCAAGGTGCCACAGGATACCTGTGGAAAAGCTACAAACAGAATGGAATCTTTTCTGCTTTCATGACTGAGACATGTTCTGTTGAGGGCTTAAACTTCTTATGCTGTGTGTGAAACATTTATCACTCCCCACTGCAGTGTGTACATTTTGGTAGGTTTTTTTTTTTTATATATATAATGTTTGTATGTGAACAGATAAATTTGTAGTAAATAATACATCTGGGGAAACTCCACTGGCATGTCTCCATCACACCCCTTACTGTAATACTGAAAGCTCTCTGGTGATAACTTCTGGGTTTATTTGCACTCTAACCTAATTTTGATGCTTAATAGTTTCTTAAATTATATTTTTTTTAATTGTTAGAAGGTTGGATGGCAAACAGGAAACTCATTCAGCAACTGTGTAATGTAGGATACATTTCTCACATGTGGAAATGAATCACTTGGGGGAAGAACAGCTGCATATGACTCCTCTAACATATTAAACAAGGGGTTCATCAGTTCCAGGTGCAACAACTTCCAGTGTTAATATGTTATAGAACAGAGAGCTGATTTTGATTATCAAGGACTCCCTGAATTGCCTAGAAGCACAATAAGTGACAACAGAATTGAGAATTTATTTTTTAAACCAGCTGACCAGGGAAGCCCAGATTGCCCTGTAAATTACATGGCTTCTCAGACAGCAGAGGAGTGCTCCATGTGTAATCACCTCCTTCACTAAAAATGCACCATGGCCTTTCTTTTAATCTTGTGCTCACTGACTATGGAGCTAAAATGTTCCCCATCTGCTCCTATTTTCCTCAGATAATGTCAATGAAGCTTCACAGATGGAGGTACAGACATCAGGCAAAATTTACTTGGGCAAAGTAATAAAACCAACTCATTACCAACAAGTTTGAGAAGAAAAACAATGCTAGAACAACTATGAATATTTATTTATGACTTCTTAGTTCAGATGCTAACAGTAACTGTAAGGTATCATAGAATAATTAAAGATCATCAAGTCCAACCATTAACCCACCCGTGTTCTCCAGGTATGATTAGTTTTCCAACAGTAATGGTTGTTTTTTCTCCATAGATTTTGCTTTTCTTGAAGGTAATTTCTAGGACTTATGATACATAGTTAACACACTGTGGTAGAAGGCAGAGAGCTTGAGATGTGCAACATCTGTGATCATACAAACAAATAACCTTCACTATACTTAAAATGTGAAAAATCACAGGAAAAAACAATTAATCACCATTTAAGAGCAAATAATGCCAGCAGTAATTGCTGAAAGAACTGCTGTTGAGGCAATTGGTGTCCAACTCTCTTGAGAGCAACTGAAGCTGGATTTTAAAAAGAGCTCTCAAAAGATGCTTTGAGTTAGAAGGATGGCAATGGTTTTGGAGACTCACATAATTCCACTAAGCAGATATTAACTTTCTCTCCTTCTATGGCTTGACAGCCCAAAGAAGATGAGGCTGTGCAGTCAGAAATGGGCACCCTGGGCTGGTGTGGGGCAAATGTGGGTTCAGACATCCTCAGAAACAGCTCCTGCCAAGTGCAAACCCCAGTGCTAAGGTTTTGGGGCAAGGAAATGACCATCAGGTCTTCCTTTTCTGGTGTGTGCTGTAAAAGAACATTTTTTAGACTTTCAGAGTTCAGCAGAACAGAAAGCTTTTTTTCTTGTTGCTGCTGAGATTCTTGGCTCCTACAGATAAAAAGAGGTTTGGGTATCTTTCAGATTAAGACTTCAGAATTCAGTTTCTGGGACAAAAATAGATAAGGTATTTTAACACTGTAATTCCATGTAACAAACACTCTTGCTGGAAGCTTCTGGCACTGTAAAAAGTGAGAAGCAATCTACTCTGTATGAGGTGGCCACGACTTTATGCCTTCCAAATGGTAACACCACCTGCTAATTTGAATTGGTGGCTGTGGGTCTGATGGATCACATGCAGTTCCAGATGGTGTCTCGTGCTAGACAGCACCTAGATCCCTCAGGAGGAAGGGGTAGCAGCTGGCACCTGTGAATGAGAGGGAGCAGCATCAGTGGTGGAGCTGCAGGCTTTCTTCTCAACAGAGCATCCTGCAAAGCCAGAAAAGGCTGCTCTGCTGGAGGAGCCATCACTGTTTGTACACAAGGAGCTTCTATTAAAAAAAAAAAAAAAAAGAGGTTTTACTTTTTAATTTTTTTTTTCCTAGCAGGTAGTAGAAAAATGTTGGGAATGATGACAGTTTATTAGGAAAACTTTATAGATATGAATGCTTAGCAGAAGGTTCTTTGAATGCAGAGATGGTAAGAGACATAGCAATGAAAGGCAGCCAGCTAATTACTGAATATCTGGAGAAGACAATGGTTCAGCCAGCTGAAGGAGAATCTCCTCTGATTGAACAATACCCTTAGAAACTAAAGGGATGCCAAAGGTCCAAAGCTCGGAGGGACCCTGCCAATGTGTCAGGGAAGAAAAAAGGGTTTCGGAAGTGGATTTTAGGGTTTAAAATGTAACACAATATGGTAATGTAGTAACTCTTATAGGCTGTATGTAAATTCTATACTATTTGTGTCTTGTACTGGTTGGTTACTGTAAATTAGAATATTCAACACAGAAGATATAAAATATTGTAACAAAAACTTGACACACACACAAGCTCTGGGGCATGCGTTAAACTGTGGCTGGCAGCTAAAACAAGCCCCCTTTTTGCCCATGACCCATGTAATTAACTGCATGTTCCAAGAGCAGTCTTGAACTCCAGAGACCCCTCGTTACCATTCTGGCATACCAGCAGTGTCCTACAGAAAAGCACCCACCAGTCCTGCCTCTGCCTCCCCGCCTGAATCCCAGACAGCAGGTCAGGAGCCCTGGGCACCAGCCCAGGCTGTGATGGGCTGTGTGGGCTCTGGTGTGGGTTCATAGCTGGGGATGTCCCTTCTCCACTCTCCACTCCAGCCAGGGGCAGGGCTGGAGTCAGAGGGCTCCAGACTAGCCCAGGAAGGACTGCTACCCTCAAAGGATACCTTTTTAAACTCAAAACCCAAAATGCTTTTGTAGTGACATTTTTAAGGCCTGATGATCATCACTTTTCCCCGTTTCTGCTGGCAAATCTCCCCTCACACCAAATGCAAACGAGCACTGAGCAGCTGCACTCTTCTGTCTCTCCTCACTTCACGTCTGCTTTGGTGTGACTGATTGGTAAAGAAGGTGGGTAAACAAACTACATTCCAGCTGAAATTTCCCTTTCATCAGGAATACTCCCAGCTGGACAGATGCTGCGAGAGGCTCACTCTTTTATGCTACCCAAGCAAAGTAATGGAACTGATTCAGTGGAAAGGATATTGCCCTACATACTTGCTATTTAAATAGCTTGCAAATTTAAAAGCAGTCTCTTGATCATTTTTAAAGTGCTCAGTGGATATGAACTAAATAATGCAAAAATAATTTCATCTTATTAGGGGATTTCAGTGTGCACCAGGCATAGTGGGCATTTAGTAAATTCACTTGGCAAAGAACATTGAAAAACAAGACAAATAATAAAATATGGTGTCTGCAATTTCCAGACTTCATCCTAAGACATTGTTTTGATAAACAATAGTGCTTAGGTAAACTATTGTCTGTTTTAAGTTCAATATATAGCCACAATAGAAGATATTACTGGTAGATGTTTAATTTTATAGGGTTTTTTGTTAAAAAAAAAAAAAAAGACAGGACAATATTGGATAGAATGGAATGCTTTATGGGAACATCTGTTAAAGAATAAAGGCATTTTTATTGTTACATTTCTACATATATTTTAGGTCCCCACTTTTATATTCATTTTAAGAAAATTTAATGGATTATTTATCCTGATTACAACTGAAAAAATCCACAGCTATCTGTCCACTTGTTATTCATCAAGTTTGGAATAACTGAGGTGCATCTTAAAGCCAGCCTCCCAAATCACAACATATGAACATTCTCAGTACCTGGCAGTCAGTTTTTATTACTGCACCTTTTCTCAATGTGGTACAAAATCAGCCCCACCTTCCACAGCTTCTTTGCAAGTACATCAATGTAAAAACTTGAACTGGATTTTATCTATCATGTCCTAAAATTAGTAAATGTCTGTTTTGAAACAGCCTAAGCAATGGCATCGCTTCCAACACCTAGAAGATAGAATTCAACACAAGAGGGTCTCTGAGAAATTTTACCAGAAATAAAGTAATGCATGAGTTGAACAGTGTTTAGACAAAGAGTTGGAGAGAAGATGGAGCTATAACCTAAATATTTATATTAAGTAGAAAACATTGATTTGAACTTCTGACCCAAATTTCCTTCTGAAAGGCTATCCACAAGGGTAGGGATGCCACAAGGGAGAGATATGTAAGAATACTCAGAGGAAACCACATGTGGGAAAAGGAAAAAAAAGTTAAGTCAGAGATAATTGAATGTTGTGTAATCAAAGGGAAAACCCCAGTATATTTATCTTTGGCATGTGTCCTAGGTTATAACATAAGATGTGCCCAAAGTCTGTATTCTGTCACCATCTCCATGAGCTGTTCAAACCAGGTGGGGCAGTGTTTTCCTGTCTCCTCCCTCCGGACTATCTCCTGTTAATGGCCCATCAATGTCCTGCCCATGGCTCACAGGTAACTCCCTTTGGGAGCTGTCTCTGCTCAATGGCCAATCAAGGACCCCCTGTGTGACTCATAGAATGACATCAGCCCATTGTAAGATGCTCTGCCCAGGGGGAGGAGCCAAGCATTCCCACCTGGATATAATCTGGGGATTGGGACAGCACAGGCCCTCACTGACTGGATTCCCAGAGGACAGGAGCTGCCAGATCTTTCTATGGGATCACTGCTTCAACAAGACCACTTCATCTGGACTGCTAGCACCACCCTAACCAACAGGGTGTCAGGCTGTATTTGGACTCTACCAGGGTTTTTTTTTTTTTTTTAATTGCATTTATTTTATTGTTTTCCTATTAAGCTGTGTTTCTGTTTTAAGAGTCTCTCTTTTTTTTTTTTTTTTTTCTTTTTTTTTTGCTTTCAAGCCAGCACAGCTTGGAACACATCTTCTTGTGTTTCCAAGGCAGGACTTTCCTCAGTGCCTTTCCCCACACAGACCCTCTTCTCTTCCACAAGCATGAAGGGAATATGTCACCACACCTCCCCTCTGCTTCCAGCCAAGCCACCTGCATTCAGCTGGGAGCTGTGAGGGTGGGCTGCAGTGGCTGCTTTAGGCACACCTCACCACCTGTCCCCAGCTCATGCTGTGTCCCCTGGCCACTCCTGTGACCATGGCTGCAGCCCCGTCCCCTGGAGCTGCCCTCCTTCCAGTGCCCACCCATCACAGAATTTCTAGGTTGGAAGAGACCTTTAAGATCATCGAGTCCAACCCATGTTCTAACATCTCAACTAGATCATGGCACTAAGTGCCACATCCAGTCTTCTTTTAAACACATCCAGGGATGGTGACTCCACCACCTCCCTGGGCAGATCATTCTAGTATTTTATCACTTTCTGTGAAAAACTTTTTCCTAATATCCAGCCTTTATCTCCCTTGGTGCAGCTTGAGCCAGCAGCTCCCAGCACAACACCAGGGTGCAGGCGCACAGGCTTCTGGCAAAACCCAAGCTGATGTGGGTGAAAAGCTCTCTGGCCTGACACAGGCACTGCTGCTTTCTCCAGCACTGCCAGTGCATAAATTGATTTCCTTACTGAGCCACCTCAAGTGCCAGCCACAGCTCTCATGTGCCCTCTCCAAGCCACAAGCAGCTTCAGGCTCGCTCTGCTTCCACAGGCAATTTAATTCATGAAAAAGGTGAATTCTATCATACTAAAAAAAAAAAAAAGGAAATAAATAGGAACAGTACCTCTAATGGTCCATCCACATGAGTGATTAATTAATTGCTTAGCTCAATTTTAGATGTTTCCTTTACCTCTCTCACATCTCAAGCACAGATTAGTTTATTTCTTACCTCATTGATTCTTTATCTAACATAACTCCACAGGTATTTCCTAGCAAACTGAGGTATAAGGAGGTGGGTCACTTCAATCGAGTATGATTACCTACAGCAGTCAGGACACCCTGCAAACGTGAGTTTGCTTGGTTTTTAAAGTACTAGGAAACTGTGATAAGGTGCCTGAGAATCTTCACTTCTCCAGAGTGAAAAGACTTTTTGCTTTCACTAAATACTCACAGGGCAGGTCCTACAGGCTACCTTTGGACCCTTTCCAGTCTGTCCACCTCTTACTGAATTGTGGGGACCAGAACTGGACACAGCCCTCCAGGGGCAGCCTGGCAGGTGCTGAGCAGAGAGGGATGATCCTGTCTGTATCTCAGCCAGCTGAGCCCCAGTGGGTGCAGGCCAGGATCTGATTTTCCTCATTGCTGCAGCCCTGCTCTGCTGGCTCAGGGTCACCTTGTTGTGCACCAGGGCCCCCAGGTCCCTCTCACAAGGCTCCCCAGGCACACATTCCTGTGCTGGGCTCTTGGGTTGTGTCATCCAGAGCAGGAGCTGCCACTTGCCTTTTAAACATGATGCTGTTATTGCTGGCCCACTTTCCAGCCCGTGCAGGTGTCTCAGGCTTAGCACTGAGAACAGACAGGTTCTTCTGAATTCCTGGAGTTGAGCTGGAATAAACCTGCCAGGGTAGCACAGCTTTTCAGAGTAGCCCTTGTTTTACATTGAGATCAAGCAGCAAAATGAACTGTTGGTGCCCTCCCACGATGAACCCCACTGGCATGTGGTATCAGTTTGCAGCATCAGTCCACAGAATGGAAAAAAAGATTAATTTATCAAATTTAAAAGCAGTGTAAATCAATGCCTGTATTTTTGTAATTCCTTTCACACTCTGTGATTTCCAGAGGGAAGATTTTAAACTTCTGAAGTGTGTTGAGCTGTCTTTGACAGGAGATATTTTGCAGGAAATTTAAGGGTTAAGTCATCTTGCCTCTGTTTTATCTGAAGCATCAACAATAAAGAAGAAATCTGACATACCTAATGCAAATAAAATAACTTAGTCACAACATTTTAAAACTTCTCTGCTCCTTCCAAAACATAGCAGGATAAAATAAAAAAAAACAAACCAAAGTTTCAGACTCTAAAATGAAATTTATTGCTTGTTAATGGCTTTTAAAACTTATCAGATTTATGCTTTAAGTCAGAATTTAGAAAGAATAATGAACCTATGATGAGACACACCATCCCCAGAAACAGTATTATTCTTACTTGTCCTGAAAACTGGCAGGGTGTCATCTCATTTTTCCATTCCGGTACAAGCAGACAGAGGATTAAAACAAGGCAAAAACCAATCTTAAGTAAAACAGACATGGCTCAGGGCTCAAACCAGAGATAGATCAGTTATCTTGTGACTCCATGCTCAAAAAGCCTGGTAAACAGAAGCATGTTAAATCACTGTTTAGTGCACAAACCTTGGGCTTGCAAAAACCGCTTTCAAAGATTTCTGTTTCAGCCTTTTATTTTCCTTATAACATAATTCATGCTATTCTTATCTTTTTTTAGGTGTATGAAACCAAATAAATAGCTTTAAAAAATTTATAGTGCATCAAGGTTATCAATATAATTCATGATCAGTTTATGTACATGCACCCCTTCCATCTCAACTGGGAAGGATAAATTTTCACAGTTGTTCAAATGGTTTGCAAGCACTGACATCCTGTTTACTGTTCAAGTCGGTTCAGATGCAGGGCTGAATTTTAGGATTAAATGTGTCCATTACAGAGGTCGCTATGGCAACAACTATACTTTAAAACTGAAATGTTACTTTCATTATAGACTCTCTTTTCTTTTCCTGGTTGTAGCCAGTAACCAGCTCATCTTGCCAAATGTTTGGGATGTGCCAAGTCAACTGATTTAGTTCTGGTCATTTGCACATCATCCACCCAAGTATCCCTGAATTCTCTGCTTTGTTTTGAACACACAATGCAATACACTCCTGGCCTGTGCATACCAGCCTCATTTGTGTTATATATTTTTGATACCATATCCCATGCAGAGTCCAGAATTTAAACTCAGGTTGTTTTATAGGTCTCAATTCAAGAAGAAAGCTTGGAAAACTTTAAAAAAGAAGGACCAAACAACTTTGAACCAATTTTGCTTCTGACTTTAGTGTTGCAGCTGTTTCAGAGGCCTCTGAGAAAATCAGATAGGCAGGTACTGCTTGGACTTCAAGCACTGCTGAATGTCTCTGCATCATAATTCAGTGCTTTTGCTGCTTGACAATCTCTTGGTATTATTTGTACTCATATGGTTCCCCTTTCCCTTCCAGATCACTTGAACTCAAAGAGCTGTCCTTGGTTTCCAGCTGCTAAATCAAACACTTTGTCTAGAGTGGCTAACTGAGAATTACTGTGTTTAGTAGCGTTTAGTGACATTTAAAACTAGCAAAATCCTGGTGAAGGAAACTGCAGCAACTCTCAGACCTTCTAAGTAAAGGCTGGCTCAGGCAGTCCACGGTGTGCCAGCAGGATTTGGTTATAACCCACCATCCCCTCTACATTTAGCAGTTCTCATTCTCTCCTGCCATTCCCTCCCCTCTCCCCTGTGTGGCTGCCAGGAAGGCACTAGCTCAGGCCAGCCCAGCCAGTTCTGCAGCTCCTGGGAGCACTGCAGGGCCAGCAGAGGTTTGGCACCCAGCTGGCAGCACCTGCAGCATCCCAGGAGCCAGCCCAGCTCCATCTGTGAGCCCCTGGGACCCCTCTGCCAGCACATCTCTGCCAGCACTGCTGGTGCAACACCTGGGAAGAGGGAGAGCCAACATCCCACTCTGTGTCCCTCTGAGCAGCATCAATGTCATTAATTCTTTGTCGATGAGACAATCATTAAGAAAAAAAAAAAATCATCCTACCCGTCTTAATTAATTGGCCAATATTTGTATTAAAATTTTAATGGTGCTTATTCCAAGTGCCTTTGTTTCAGATTGTTATTTTTAAAATGCTCACATTCTGCTAATAAAAATAATACAATGTTTCTTCAAAATGACTGGCTATGGCAATTCTATTAATAACTTCTTAATGAAGTGCAAGGTTTTTAATATGTCTTAATCTAAGCTGTGCTAACATTTCAGTGTTAGTGGAATTAATTCAGGAACTTCAGATATGGTTTTAATTTAAACAAGATTCAGTGAGTGATCCAAGATTCATGCACCAACACAGTTTTCTACCTAAAAAGGAATTTTACAAGAGAAGACTTCTATTTTATTGTTTATTTACTTGGAAGAAACAAAAGCTATCTATTAAAAGGATAAATTGATTTTTTTTTTCAGGAGCTTGAACACAATGTTCTCACTCTTCCGTTTCCTTCCCCCAAACAATGTTCTAGACATTGCTGATACACATCCATGGCATTCACAAGCATATTAAAGTTATTTACAAAATTGTTGGAGGCAGAGAAAGTCTTGAGTACATGTCCCAGAACATATTGCCTTCAGAAACTCTAGTCATAAAGTCATTTCCTCTAGTTTAATCAGAGCCCTGAAATGTTTCAAATGGCACTGTATAAACAAAGCAAAATATTAAACAACATCTCCCCTGTTTCCCTCAGCAAGTGAATAACTCTGTATTTCCCAAGGCTCCATAAGACCTGAAAGAAAATGAAGCTCAAAGATTACAGTAGGACCTTGAGAGAATAACTGCAGAGTATTGCCATGCTGCCTTTCAGTTTCAATTAAAAACACCTTAAAAACCGGAAAAAAAATTAAATTTCTGGCTCAAAGGTGAGTACTTGCAACTTAAAAATATTTCTGCATCTCATTTTGACCAGTTCAATGGAAATATTATCAACACAGTCTATTAATTCATATATCTGATCTCTTCTGTGACAGGAAAAAAACAGTTTCCTTTCTCCTTGTAAGCTGGTTTTATTAGATGATAAAGGAAATGCCAAGGGAAGAAAAGAAAACTCTACAGATAAATAGAAAGAGCTCATGAATAAGAATAGTTTAAGGAAAAAGCAAACCCCACACGTTTCAGTCCTGTTCAATGAATCCAGCCTAGAACACACATCAATTCAAACAAAAGGAACAAACAAACAACAAACCCACAAAAAACAATAAAAACACAAACAAACAAAACCCCGAACAAAATAACCCCCCCAAACCACACAACAACAAACAAGCAACAAAAACCTTCACCTCAGGTGTGACCCATAAGTTCTTAGGCAACCAGGATGGTTCCAAAGCCATTTTTCTCATTAAGGAAATCCTGAGTATGTTGGTTTCATATTCTTGAACATAATTCAAATGTGTGTCAAAAATAGAAGGGAAATGGCCACACAGTGCAGCATAGCTGATATTAATTAAGCCTCTAATGTTTACTTCTTATTCATTTTTTTTTCATTTATTTTTTATTAAAGGAAACTCTGCCAGAAGATTACAAGGAAAATTGTAAAGTTATCATTTGCCTCAAAATGTGACTCAACTTGTTGGCTATGAATGAATTTTCGATGGTGAAGTGGGAAAATAAAGGCAAAATATAAAACCACAGTTCCTTGCTATTTTTTGTATTCCCTGCATTTCTTCTTCAGGCAGAGACAACCTAATTTTTCCATATTAAAATAAAATTAGGTGTACTGTTACAGAAGAATGAGTAAGTCAGTGCCAAAACCAAAAGAAAGACCCAGCTTCACAACCACTCATCACAGCCAGTAGTCTTGACTCACTAAGATTTTGTTCTCCCCTAAGTCAGCAGGGAAGTTGCAGTACACATAAAAGATGAACAAGCTCAGATGCAAAAGCAGACCTTTCTGATGGCACATAATTTTCACCTTCAACTACTACCACAGTTGACCATTAGCACTGCACATGTGCTCAAAGTTGAGTTGTATTCTTTTACATCCAACCTAAGGATGTGTAAATGCAATGCAATTACTCATATACTAATTTATTGAATGGTGGTTTGTTTTTGTTTTTGTTTTTTTTTTGGGGGGGGAGAAGGGGAAATATCCACCTTTCACAGTATGCCTGAAAACTTATTTAAGATAGGGAAATTATGCTTTTATCTTTAAGAAAAAGTGCCAATTCCAAAATCCAAGATAATCTGGATGTGAGGAAGTGAAATAGTTTAAACAACTTCATATACAGAACTCAATAGTGTGAACCTGTTTTTGCTGCTTTGGTCACAGCCACTGAAAGGGCTTCATGGTAAAAGTGTCCTGCAAAGCTCCTTGTGGGGTTCATGGCAGCCTTAAGGAGACAGAGCAGGATGGGGCAGCCTCACCTCCAGCATTGTGTGAAGCTTTGGTCTTCACAAGATAAGAGAGATATTTAGCTCTTAGAGAGCATCCAGAGGAGAGCAACAAAGATGGAGAAGGGCCTTGAGGTGAAGCTGTGTGAGGAGGGGCTGAAGTCCCTTACAGCTCTCTCTGCCTCCTGAGGGGCAGAGCAGGGGCAGGCACTGAGCTCTGCTCTGTGGTGACAGTGACAGGGCCCAAGGGAATGGCCTGAGGCTGTGTCATGGGAGGTTTAGGTTGTATATTAGAAAAAGACTCTTCACCCAGAGAGTGATGGAGCACTGAACAGGCTCCCCAGGGCAGTGCTCACAGCAGCAGCCTGGGAGAGTTCAGGAAATGCTTAGACAATGCTCTCAGGCACATGGTGTGACTCCTGGGGTTGTCTTGTACAGGGCCAGGATTTGGACTTGACAATCCTTGTGGGTCCCTTCCAACTCAGGATACTCTATGATTCTATGATTCAGGCATGCACATTAAATACAATCACTTTTTCAAAGGGAATAACTCTGAATGGTTTCTTTGGAACACGAGTAGGCACTCAAGGAACAGAAAGAAGAATCTGTTGCAGATTCCTCTCTCTGACAGCCCTGGAGAGCTAAGTAAAGGTTCTCTTTTTTATGTAATTTGAAGAAAAATTAGCTGGGATTCTACAGAGAAAAGTTCACCTCCCCTGCTCCATCTACCCATTCATATCTGCAGAGGCACCAGTGACTCACACAGCTGTTCCCTCCATGGTGCAGAGCACCTCACAAAATCATTTAGCCCACTCACAGGAGAAACTGTTTTCTTCCTGCTGTCTAGAGAGAGGTAGCTCATTTTGATCTATTTGCAAGCATAAAAGACCTTTTCTGTGCTGTCATTTTCCAAAAGCTTCTGTCCAGTGACAGTGACATGATAAATCTTGTAAAGTGACTGCACACCCACAAACAGGGAACACAGACCATCACTACGTGGTATTTACTCAGATAAACCTTTTTATATGGGTTTCCAGAGAACTTATTGTGTGAAAGTAAAAGCTGTCTGTGTCCTCATGGATTTTTTCTGGGCTTGGAGCAGCAGCACGTGGGGCAGATGTGAGCAGGGCTACACTCAGGATTAATGAGCTGCCTCAGAAGTTGTGCAGTGAGGGGTGACTCACTCAGTACTTGGGTGTTCACAGGTGGGATGCATCAAATTAAATGTAGAGCTTTACAGCTGAGCTTTAAGGGCATGAGTTCTCAGGTAAGAGCATGAAGTAAATGACAGCAGTTGGCCCCCAAAATTGTCATTTCTTTCCTTTCAGTAGAAAGATGATCTATTTTGTAAAGCTCTAAAATAAGTCAGATGAACCCTGGGTTGATTGCAGCAAGAATATAAAGGAGGGGAGAGGGGGTTGGAAGTACCTATCTTTTTATGATCTCATACTTGTCTTTACAGATTACCTGAGTGTGATGTTTAGTTGCCTCTGGATATAATTAATTGAATACTGGAGACAGAGCATCTTCATTAGCCTTGCCCTCTACCAGAGATAATCAGCCCAGGTGATTCAAAAACACCAACTACAAACATAGCCTTCAGGTCAGCAGTTTCAGTGGCTGTTTCAGAATCTCTCTGGAAACTAAGAATTTCATAAATATGGTCTTGAAGCCATTTTAGATCCTTCTGTTACTGCTAGAGTCAAATATTAACTTTATTAATACAATTACTGGAAGGAATAAGGGGAAGTAGTAGCTGCTTTTAGTAAAACACAAAACTAGGAGCCAATTTTTTATTAATGTTTTGTGTGTGAAAATTTTGATAGTGTTGAAATGATCTTCAGCCTGCCTTTGAGGATAATAAAAAGCACTACAGCAAATGCTGAGTACTTGAGATATTCTCTCTCTGTTCTGTGATTTTTCATTTCTCAGACACTTATGAATTACCACAGTTATTTCACAGCCTCAGTACCTGTTCTCAGCAGCATTATGGAAGGAATATAATTTCCAGTGCCTCTGGTATCATGGTGGATGTGCACTTGGCACAAAGAGCATTCTAGGTGTTCCTTAATTTATTGGTGTAGGGTTAACTTGAAGTGCAAAAGAGTTTGAGAAACTGTTGGCATGTGGTAATGCAGCACAACAGTAGAGGGTGTCCTTCCCATCAGGAGTGGGCAAGTGTCAGATCTAACAGAGGAACACCAGGATCCTCTCATGTCAACCCAGACAACCAGGCCAGTTCAGCACTCTTGTGAAATTCTCAACTGGAATAAAGGATCTACCACAACTTACTTCTGGTTTTGCCCTCAGCAGTGGAGTGGAGCCTTGCTTCTAAATTAATGTTTCATGTGTAATCAAATCTGTTGTATGAGTTAATCCTTTACCTAGAGGGATGCGTAAATCTCACAATATACCTCTGTCACAAGGAGAAAACAAGTTTGTGCCATGACATCTCAAGTAGAATACCAGCATCCCTGCACTGAGACCAGGAGAGAGTTCACAGCACAGCAAGATACATAAAAGGAGCAATATTGCTAGGATGAGATTTCTGCCCAGGATTCACTTCTGCTGGATGACTTTATTGCAACAGAGCAGAAAGAAAGGTTCACTCATGTATTAACAGGAATTTATTTTTCATTTGTGGTCAGAGAGTCAATGGTCAAGCACCTTCCCACCAGTCTGCATGGTGGGTTTTGGTAGCTGTGAAATTCCACACTGCCAGAGGTGAGGGAGGGGAGCAGGATCTGTTCACCACTGCTGGTTAAATGAAAACCCAAGAGCACACTCAGGCTCACACTGCTTGTGAGTGCAGCTTGCTTGTGGAGCTACTCTTTTTAATCTTGGACATCAGTAAAGCTGCACACATTTAGACTCAGAGGCCTCTCTAATGCTTGGAAGTTGGTTTCTCTGATGAACCCAACATTCAAGAAAATATCCATTCCAAAACCATGGAATATGAAACTTCCAGTTTCAAAATGCTTAAGTGTTTTTTCTTTCTTCTGGCAAAACAGATCTACAGACTTCTTCCTTTAGCTTCACAACATTGTTTCTGTTACCAATGATGGAAAAGATCTTTAGTTAAATCTTTTTAATAAGGTCCATTCTTCATCAGTTTTCTCTTAAATTTAACATAGGGGCATTAAGGTAGTAATTTCCTTTGAAGTTGAACAAAAATATTTATAAATATTTTCTTCAGAGCTCACAGTAGTCGTATTGAAGTTTTTATTTGGTGAGAAATAGTTGTGGGAATTTGATAACTTAAGTCACAATGTCTTCATTTATCCAGCACTGGTTACAATAACTCCTGCTTCCATCACCTCAGACAATCTCTGATTTCGGAGCTACAACTGGCCAAGAAATGTCTGCAGAAGCTGTTTGTAGATGACTGCTATGATGATACTTTTCTAAGAGACACTGCAACTTCACAGTTGATAAAAGAAAAGAAATATATCCACAGAAGTCAGGGAAACTTTCAGCAGCACACAAATGTGTTAAATGAAAGTCCAGTCGTATAGAATCAAAAAAAGTGCTTTTCAGCTGCATTCTTTTCAAACATTTTTTACTTAAAAGTCATTGGGACAAAGATTCCTAAATCATTACAAGAATGAGAAATTTAAAAATTAAAAAACCTAAGAAAAGAGGCAAGAAATACCTGAAGCAAACAGTAAAATTGATGGAGCAATTAAAGCTTTCCTCTTATGCCAAATTATAGGCCAAGTTGTGAGAATAAGATCTTGTTTGCAGTATGGAAAAATGGGCACCCTGGAGCCAGTCAGTGGATTTTAGTCAGTTAATTGGAGCAATTCCCATACAGCCTTTTTTATTTCCTGAGATTTCTTTATGAAAATATTGCAGAACTTCCTACAGCATAACAAATTCCACTTTAGAAGGTATTGCCTGAGAATGGGTCCCTTGAGAAACATTACTTCATATTTAAATGAAGCTCAGGAGAACTTTTGTTCATTAAAAGCTCAATTAATTTCTTAAAATATGACATTTGTTTAAAAAACACAACTAGCACTGGAATCAACAGGTTGGCAATTAAGTACTTACACCTTTGTCAATACAGTGATAAATTATAGTTTATTTTTCTAACAAAGGGATATTTTCAATAAACATAAAAAAAATCATGCTAAGTGCTACGAGAAAAATACAATTCTGGATAAGATTAGTTAATAAGTAATCATTAAGGCTAATTTTCTTTCCCAAACATGAGCTCCACATATATTTCTTGTTTCCAAAAGGTAGCTGATTGTACCAAAGCCTGACATTTTTGAAAGTGAGTGTCTTTTGATGATGTAACAACTTTCCAAATCAAGGCCTGATGATTTCCTATTGCAAAAAAACTGAACCATGCTCATTTCCCAAAACACTGTGTTAGAAATGGAGGCGTAGCAGATTTGAAATATATTAAAACAAACTCCATTTAAAGGGAGGAAGTATTCCTCCTCATCATCATCCTTCATACCAACATCACCTTCTGAGCATCTCAAAAACAGAACACCACAGAAGAAAATGTCATCAGGGAAGTCCCTGTGAACAACTAGGTGAACTGAGAGCATCTATTATATGAATTATGGACCCCAGCTGCATCTCTACCACGACCATTAGCTGCCAAAAACCCATCGTGTGACTGACACAGAAAGGGGAAAAATCAAAATGCAGTCTGGTTTTCTGCTGGTTTTCCTTACAAAGTGCATGTGATAATCACCTTTTTAGTAGTCTCATTAAGAAAACATCAATTTGTCTGCACTAAGGTGGTCTCCACACCAAATTTAGTGCATTTAAATTACAGAAGCCAAGATGTCTGGGTTGTCACTGGCAGGTATTTTGTTCAACAGAAAGCTGAACACAAGGACATCTGCTATCCAAAAACTGGCATCAGTCAGTGACCTCTGCAGAGATGCAAAGACATGCAAATGATAGATAAGACAAAGAAATTATGGTGGGAATTGGCACCACTTCGTGGCACTGACACTGCACATTTTAGGGTGAGAGGCAGCACTCTGCTGCAGCAGCCAAACAGATCCAGGTCTCTCCATTTGCATAAAGTCAAAATAACCACAGTCCCCCGGGGAACAGGTGATGTGCCAAAACAGGGGGAGATAAAGGGCAACAAGTGCCCTTTTTTTTTGCCTCCAGACAACCTCAGGCAGACAAGAAACAGTGAATTAGGGAGAGATATCCTGGGACACAGCACCAGCAGGTCCCAGGTGACAGCACCTCAGTGATGCTTGTGGGGGCCCTGCAGGAGCTGGCAGTCTCAGGCCTGTCACACAGTGTCACCTGCTGCTGCTTCTGTCTTCCTTCACAGGATTTGGGCACCCCAGATCCAGCATTACTACTGTCATTATGTTGGCTTGGCTTCAAGAAGGCTGTGTGCTTAGCAGGTGAGAGCAAATCTTGTGCCAAGTCAGATCCCAAACCACAAAACAGACTCCCAGCTTTGGAATAATGTGTCACTTTTGGAATAATGTGTGTACTATGTCTCCTGTCAAATCTACATCAACATCTAAACCACGTTAGCCAAACTTCCAACTAGTGATTTTTCAAGATTTATAATAAATCCAAGCTCTGTACCAACAACAGCCAGCAATAGTTGTTTGAAAAATGCAGTTATTGGGGAAGGGTAGAACTGAAATGTCTCTTGTTACTAAATAATGGAACTTCATATGCTACAATTTGAATAATTCAGTGCTGTGACAAAAGTCCAGTGTAAAGATGGGGGAAAATTCTCTCTTTTCCCTCACCCTCACTAGACTGGATTGCCAGCCTTGCTCTTGTATTTTACCCCTAATGGCATAAGCAGGGCATGTGATGGTTTTAGGCCTGAGAGAATTATTTAACAGTGACTCAACACATCCCTTCCCTGAGAAAAAATAGTGCAACAATTACAGTGGCCTGGGGTTTATTTATTTATTTATTTATTTATTTATTTATTTATTTATTTATTTATTAGTAGAGAAAAAAATTCCTGATTAAGCTAATCTGGTTTTAGCTGGGATGGAGTTAATTTTCTTTGCAGTAGCCAGTATGTGGCTGTGTTTTGGATTTGTGCTGCAAACAGTGCTGACAACACAGGGTTGTTTTCACAACAGATAAACAAGTAAGAGACAAAGTTACTGCTTCCTTCCAAAGCTATAAACAACATCTGCAAATTAACATCTACTGACAACGTCCCTTGCAGATACTTTTAGATGGCTTTTACTATCCCATTTAAAATGAAATACATTCTACTGTAGTGAAGAATATAAAAGGGTTAATAGCAGTATCTTTCCTTGTTTCCTCATGGCATATTTGTATTTCTGGGTAAGACAGAGTAGGGATATCCCATTTAATATTTATTATGTTGTAGAAAAATAATGGAAAATCTCAGAACAAAAGATAATTTGAATTTTTTTATTTCTTTCCCCCATAACGCTGAGGCTGAAGACAATAGCAAAGGATAAAAATATTCCCATACAAGCCATTCCTTTTCTAAGTTAAATTGGAAGAATTTAACATCATTAAGAATTATGGATGGTTTTAAACCTGGATAACACAAGGATTCTTGTATGGCAAATTATTCCCTGGGTACTCAGATACAGCACTTGGCCTTCAATTCCTAGAATTCACGAGATTTAAAAATAGTTTAAAATGGACAAAGCTGCTTCTGTCACATCATTTGTTTCAAGACAGAAGCAAAAATCTCAAAACATTGATTTTGCATTTTTTAAATTGTGCAACACAGGTACAGGAAAGTAAAATGAGATATCCAAGGGATTTTCCTGCTACAGAATGGCAAATGAGGACCTCACACATTTTGCACTGTGGTAGTTTCCTTCCATGGATCAGGTGGGCAAGCAGGGTGTGGCTGAGTATGAGAGCCTGTTTCTGCTCCTGCCTCAGAGGGAATTCAGATGGATTTACATGGGGATGCAAAAACAAAGTGGAATATATTTAGAAATGTTTGCTGAAGGGCTCCCAAAGTTGTTGAAAAGAGCCAGATGACAACAAGAGTCAGATATTTTATACTCCCACCTGGCCCCAGCTGCAGACACACAGAACAAACTCCTGGTCATGGGAACAAAATGGCAAAGAGGCAAATGTAGAGTTGGGAAGAGCCCACATCCTCCATCACCCTTCAAGAGTGACATTTCCTTGTGATATGTTACGTAAACATATTCAAAAAACCACGTCTTTTTCATGATAAACTTATGACCTAAAAAGTCAAGACAAAGACAGGAAGAATAAAAAAATACAGAGAGGTGAACTGATTTACACAAGGAATTAGCAACAATGTTGTTCCCAGCATATTTCAAGCTTGCTGGCTTTGTTTTCGACCCAAGGAAATCCTTTCATGGTCAGAGTTGTCTCTTTTCTGGTTTAATAAAATCTGATTTTGTACATGCATGCAGACTTTTCCATATAAATTTTGCAGTAATCAATTAGCTAAAACAATCCAGTAATGTCAGGCAGTGATCAAAAATATTTTTGGGATGCATTCTAACCCTGAATCCATATCTTCCCATATTAATCATGTGTCTTTTAAGACTGTGGACAGCTATTTCTGTGGGATGAATTTATACAAGAGGTTATAATTTATATAAAAGAGGTTATTTGAACCTCTTTTTCAAACTAACTGTTCAGGGGACTCTGGGTGTGGGGGTGAAGGCTGTTAACAGCTGTTAGTGTCTGAATTGTAGTGAATTGTTGCCTAAAGCTACTCAAAATGGAAGGATCCAGCTGTGGACAGGAGAGAAAGCAAAGCTAAGCTCTCACATGAGAGACAAATACCTGAGTATGACAGAGCAGGCAGGGATTGCCTCTGTTTGCAGCCCAGGCTTTCTTGCTGCTGCACAAGGTGGTCCTGCTCCTTGTCAGAAACCTTCAAAGAACTCCAAATCAGCTTTTGAAAGCCTGGTGTGCTGCAAAAAAAACCCCAAACCCAAAAAAGTTAGGACCCCAGTAAAATTCCTAGTTGGATTTTATGGAATTTCATAAAGTGAAAGAGCGTCAACCCCCAAAACTCTCATGCAGGACAACAATAAACTGAAAGTATCAGAAGAGCTGAACCATTCAGACAGCAGCTATGACACACTACAGAGAAGCCAAGGGTTAAACCAATGAATCAAAAACTTCATGGGTCACTTTGCAAAGGCTAAAGAAAAAATTAGAACAAAAAGGGGAAATCACTATGTTTAATTTTAAAGCAATACTTGGGAAGGTGAGGCAGGTATCCCTAATTAGGCAAGCTCTTTAAGTAATTGTCCTCTAAGCCTTGCAAAAGGAAGATAAGACTGATAATCTAACACAGTGAATTTTGCAAGAATTTCTGGATAAAAATCAAAGGCAATCAATGTTGAAAAAGGGATTCCCAAAGAAAAATGTGGTTTTGGAGGGGATCTTTTTTTCATTGTTGTTGTTTTAAGTGCAGAAGAACCAACACACATCAATGGAAGGAAAAAAAAGCCTATTAGGTGATCCTTACAAGTGCCACTGGCTTGGAGGCCAGCATTGTGTTGCTATGCTGCATATCACCTTCTGTTTTAAGAGCCAGTTTAAAAAAGGTTTGCACAATATGCTTTAGGATCGGTTTTTTAATAGGATTGATTTCTTTAATGGTCACAGCAGGGCAAGAGGAAAAGAATGACTCAGACAAATGGGGGTTCCACACAACCAGAATTATATTTTATAATACCACTCTGTACCTGCAGAGTGCTCCAACTTGCAGGCAAAGCCACTATTAGGTATCAATTGATTTTTATATGCTGAAATGCAACTGAGCTTCCAAGGGCACCACACTGCACTGCAGCAGACTGAGAGATTTGTAACCCTCCCAATTAAGTGAACTGTACTGCATAGAAAGTCATCATAAATCACCCATGGCCCAAAAGTTTTTTAAATAGTAAATGCATTATGATGCATTACTTTATAATAAGTCTAACATAATTAATGAACAAACATTCATTAGGGCCAAATAACTCACTTAACCACACAAGACACAAAAATCCTACACCGTAATTCCTTAATACATATCCTCTTTTAAGTCCCATTAAGTGTATAAATTTTACAGGATAACTGTAATATCAAAATATTCAAGGATGTGCAAGAAAATAGGGGGTTTTTTAACAGAGAGAGGCAGAAAAGAATTGTATTGTAAAAAAGGGTTAAGGAAAAAAGCTGAGTTTACTTTATTGTGTTCACAGTCACCAGTTGCAGTCCTTTAACATCATCTCTCCCATTTGGGAATTAAAAGAGGAAAAAGCAAGCAAGTGCATTTCCCTCAGGCAGTGGTGTTTGTTCAGCATTTTGAAAGACTGCATAAGATTGGATCTGGCTTCTATAGATACAAAGTGTCTCATAAATGAAATTTTTTCCCAGCAACCACATGGCAAAAGCAAAAACCAAAGGCTGTCAAGAAGAAATCTGCTTGGGGATCTTGTTTGAGACAGTGAAAGCTTTGTCAGAATCCCAGAACCACAGAAGGTTTTGAGTTGGAAGGGACTCATTGGTGCTTTTAGGGAAGGCAGAAGCAAGAGGTTCTGTGTCAGGGAAGCAGGATCTGTACTGCTCTGAGAACTCACTGGAAGACTACAATCAACACATTTCCTTCAACAGAGGTGACACAAAGCATGCTGGAGGTGTTGTAAGGACTGCAGTGGAGATAAGCACAGGGAGGATATGTAACAGAGATGAGTGGAAGTCACATATAAAGATGTTCACAATGGGTATTTATAGTAGCTAGCAAAAGTTCCTCTATATCTATGTCATCCTGTTCACCTTAAAACAAAATAAAATCGAAAAAAAAAAAGAGTTGGAGATTAGCCATTTAAATAAATTTACGTAGAGTACTTCATCAGGTTGCTTCATTAGCAGCCACCCAGTTCTGTTTATGGATTGTGCAGACAACCCCCATCCTTCCAGGAGTACATGGAAGTGAGCCTTACATAGCTGTGATGTCTCTGCCTGCAAATGGTCACAAGATCTCTGCCACCAGACATAACTATAAATAAAGCTTGTAGTTAGAGAGGCATCTGTGTAAAACTTTATGTATTGAGAAACTCTTAATGAATAATGGCCAGGTGTTTTCATTTTCAGCTCATTAGAGGAGCTGTCCACACTGGAGCTTTGCTAATGGTTTGTCAAGCCAGAGTGTTATTCCTGGATATTACATCAACAGCAGCCCTTCTATATAACACCACTTCCATTAAACACTTTATATCACAACAAAGAGTTTTCACAGAGACTGCTCTTGAGCTATATTTGATACTCAGCTTGAGGTCAGTCAGAGGTTTTCATGGAAAGCCATATGTCACTTTCTAAAGAAAGCTGTTTCCTCAGATCTCTTCAGGTGGAATTATGAGCTTTTATACCTGGAGCCACTTATGAAAACCTGCAATCCCAAATTTTTAATAATGGGTACCTACAGAAAGAATGTCCCCATATTAACAGACCTATATGAGCAGATCTAGGAACTGTGTGGTCAATTCCTTGGACACAAGGAAAATTCACCCTCCTACAGGAGCAGACCATCACACCAGCTAACATGGCTTAACAGAAACACCAAAAAACAATAAACTCCAAGAAACACCACCTGCAGTTTTTTTTGGAACGTTCATAGCCCACAGTTCTGGATTACCCTCCTCAAATACCTCATCTTGCATCTAAAAAAAGGGAGGGAAAAGTAAGGATGTATTCTCATGTCAAGATCTGATTAATTTAACACTTGTTCACTGGAAATTAGACAGTAGATGGATTTGTTTTATTGAGGCTGCTGCATGGCCATCTGAACATAAAGGGTTTTACCACCTCTGGCTTGAGTCTGGTATAAACAGCTGGCCTAGAACAGAATGACTCCACTTTACACTAACACACCTTTGAAACATACAGATGCCTCATGCCTGCATTTCCTTTTTCTAAGGTTTTCCACCTGAGGTGCTTAGAGAAGTAGAAGCAGAGTTATTTTTACTTAAGAGAGATTCTAGAAATATATTGAGGAAAAAAAGAGAAAGAACAATTTTTAAAAAAGAAAAAAAGTAATTTTCCACTAGTAAAACTAAAGAATTGCTCCCTGACTGCACACACTGTTCTCATGAAAGAACAGTGAGACCATTTGCTGCTATTTCCTAGGTAACAATCATACATACAGAAATAAATCCCACTGAATTCTTGAGAATTAGCTTTAAAAAACAGATTACACATGAATACAATCCATAGCATAAGTGCTGTGCAAAAGCTGAAGGAATTAATAAGGTGTTCTCAGTACTTTTGATAAGGTGCAGCAACAGCCTGTTCCACCTTAGTGACTTAGAGGGAAAGGAAAGGTTTTTCTTCCCCTCAGTCTCCTTCAAATATACTTGCTGCAGAAAGGGGGATTTGTTAACCTTATAACACTGACATTTTAAAAGTACAGATAATTATAAACAAGGTGAGAAAACCCTACCAAATGGGTTTAAGTGGAATACTTATAAGGTCTTTTTGGGTTTTTTTTTTTAGCAGCTAAATATGTACTAGACAACTTTAATGAGGCAGCACAAACAGGAACTGTCTCAAAAGACATTCACCCAGAGATAACACAATCCAATTTATGTTTGGTTCAGAATTTAACTCACAGGAGCAAGCATTTATCCTGTTTAATTAAAAGAAACATTCATATAAGGAACATGAAGTTCTCGAATATGAATTTAAATATAACAGCCCAAGAAAGCAGTTAAGATTAAGAATGGACTACAATTACAAATTAAATTACCTGCAATCCTTACACTTCAGCAAATTCAATAGCTGTACAAATATTATAAGCTTTGAATACAAGGTATCAGACCTCAGCTAATGCAATCTGTTCAGATCAGTTGGTACTGTGGTGTGTGAGGACTTTGGTGCTGTGTGTGTATGAGGAGCCTAAACTTATTAATACTGAAGTTGTTACCAAATCCTCCAGTTACATCTGTAGGTATATGACTCCTTCCACCACGAAGCAAAATATGGTTCTGCTCTGAAACAGCTCAGTAGATTTGCTCTGCCAGTGTTGAGCCAGATTTTGTCACTTTGGTACCAGTTTTGTAGATTTCACTAAAACTAAGGCATAAAGCTTAAATTTTTATTTCCTTCCAGGCATATCAAGAAGGTGTCTGGGAGCAACCAGAGATATCAGTAATGAATCATACTTCACCAACCTGATTGCCTTCTACCAATCATCCACCAGCTGGGATGACTGGTAGCATGGATGATGGGAGAACTGTGGATGTTGTTTGTCTTGGATTTATTTAGGTCTGTGATGTATTTTCCTACAGCAGCCCCAGAGCAAAATTAGAGAGATATAGGCTAGAAAAACAGACAGGAAATAGGCTTGAAAATTGGCTGGACAGCCCAGCTCAAAGGTTCATCTCCAGACTTCAAAGTCCATCTAGTGGCCAGTAACCAGACAAACTAATTCTTCAGGAGCCAGAACTGGAACCAATAATGTCCAGCAGTTTTATTAATTGCCTGGATTAAAGGACAGAAGGCACACTCAGCAAGTTTGCAGATGACACCAAACTGGGGAGAACAGTGAAATACTGTGGGGAGCAGGGTTTCAATTCAGAAGGACCTCTGTGAGGTAGAGAATCTCACTAAGTTCAACAAAATCAAAAAGCAAATCCCTGCCCCTGGGATGGGACAGCTCAATACACAAGATACAGGATAGGAATGACTGATCAGGGAGTAGCTTTGCTAAAAAAAAGGCTTTGAGTCCTGGTGGACAAATTCAATATGACCCAGAAATCCTTGAAGACCAACAGCACCCTGGACTGTAGTGGAAATGCAGCCAGGAGGTCCAGGAGGGTGGTCCTTCACCTCTGCTCAGCACTTGTGAGAGCACAACTGGAGCTCTGTGCAGGTTTGGGCTCCCCAGGGCAAGAAGGACATGGAGATCCCAGAGCAAGCCCAGCACAGGGCAGGCAGGGTGGTCCAGGGGTGGAGTACTTGGCAGAGGGGACAAGCTGGGAGATGTGGGTTTGCTAAGTACAGATAGAAAACAGGTCAAGGGACCTGCTGCAGTCCAAAGCTAATTAACTGCAGGCTGTGAAGACTGACCACTCTCATAGATGAACAATGGAAAGATGCAAGACACCATGGACACATTGGAATACAGGAAATTAGACACAAGGAAAATGGGTGGTCAGACACTGGAATAGACCTCCAGTACTCCATCCTTGAAGTTATTCAGATTTCAGCAGGGCAGCCTTTTCTAGCTGACTCTTTTATGAGCAAGGACTGGACCAGAAGGCTTCCAGAAGCCCCTCCAAACCCCATGATGGCCATGATTCTGTGATTCTAGCTCTGGATTCAGCAAACAAAACAGGTAAATGAGGTATATATCAGTATATCAGCACCTTAGTGTTTCTACCTAAACTGTCCACAGAACTGTTTACTAAAATTCTGGTTTGTGTTACCCTTAGAAATGGGCTCTGTCTGCTGAAAAGATCATTGAGCCCCCTTTACTGTGCTTGTCTGATCGTGTGGTACAGATCTTCTTACTCTTAAACTAATTAATTAAAAAGGTACCAAACCATCACTCCATCACAAGAATGAGGATGATAAATGTGAAAAAACCCAGAGATGCTCACAGAACCACACAAAAAGTTTTGGGGAAATCTTACAATTCCACATACGTTCCCTGAATCTTTAGTGTAACCCTAAACTTTCAGGTGTTCTTTGCTCTTCAGGAGGTGGACATAATTTTGCAAAGGTAAAGCAATTTCTGAAAATCCACAGGTCTCTCAAATTACCCAAAAAGAAGGCAATGTACTGGCAGATGATTGTAGGTGACATTATGTGACTACCATGGCCAGGGTGTAGGACTAGAAAATGAAGGTAGGAATGAAAGTAATGCAAAAGCAAAGTGGAAGAAACACCATGGGATATTGCACATATGGCAAGTCCCCACTTTATAGGAAGTCCCCAACTTTTATAGAATTTCCAGAGTCCAATCTCATTTTAGGGTTTTATGTTGAATCAGCCAACCAGTCAAGGGTGCCCACAGACTGAGTGCAGCTGTTTCAGAACAGAATCCATGGGGTTTGACTCTGCCTTTCAAAGGGGTGACTGGCCCAGCCAAATGCAGGTGCAGCCCCATCCCTTTCACTGCACCAGGTAATGTGAACAGCTCTTTAAGGTAAGCTTGCAGCTGTTAGCAGTGATAAATGTGCATTATGGGAATTTATTCTCCTCACCCTCTGATTCCCACAATAAATTAAAAGCTGGATCTATTTGAATTGTATGTGTGTGGGGAGAAAGTTCAAAGTCAGCAAAGTGTGACTGTATTGTAAAGTTAAATTTGTAGGTAGGTCTCATTTAAAGTTTTATGGGCTTGCAAAGATTGGATAATGTGTCAGAGCAGTTAGGAGGGGACTGGGAATCCGTCTTGCAGCTCTCCAGCAGGCTCAGTCCTCAGGCTGATCTGCTAATAAAGGCAACCCTTGGACCATGGAAGAGCTACTGAAGCAAAACAAGGTGTAATGGCCAGATGCAGTATTAATACCAATTTTGAATTACATATTATTTAGGCCAAGCAGTGATTTTAAAAAGGATATTTCCAGTGCTGTCTAAATGAGGAGAGAGAAGAGGAAGCTGCTGACTTTAATCATGACTTGGTATGCTTGGTTTCTCTGTCTGCGTACAACAGGAAAAGATATACATTTCTCACTTAAACTTATTGATATGAAAAAGGCAGGCCAGCATCTCAATAAATATCTGGGTGATACATGAAAGACTGCTGAATTGTTTCAAAAAAGATGATGGACATCTAGGAATTCAGTTAGAGCAAGACAGAGAAAAAGAATAGTGGGAAATGGAACCAGGACAATGAGGGTGAAGCTTAGAACTGTATTATCACTCAAATACCTGTAGTATCTGTACTGGGTACTCAATGTATGTGACATTAAGGTTAATCATCAGTGTGAGGGCTTGTAATGATTCTCATGGCACTCACTGAGGGACCTGTGACTGGAGACAAAGGAAACATCCTAAACCAAGGCAATTCACCTCAGTGTACTCTATTCTGGCTTTTCACTTCACCCAGGAAACATAAGGCTCCCCTAAACACTGTGGTCTTTGTACTGTGCTGTAGTAGTAAACTCACAAGTAAACTTATAAGTAAACTTATAAGACTCTGCCTGTGCACAAAAACGATTTGCACCAGACTTTTATGGAAAAATATTCCCAGCTCTAAGCAGGCAAGATAGGAGAAACACTGTGGGATAAAGATTTGAAACAGTGCACAAAGCACCAAAGTTATAAAATCCTAGTTAATATACATGAGAAAATAATTAGTATGCATTGAAGCCTTGGGAAGAAAGCAGATGCACAAGCATTTTTACTGTAGATAAACACAGTGTGGCTGCTGCTGAATGTAAATTCAGAAGACAACTTTTTTTCTTCTTATTCCTCGTCATGCTTGATGATCTTGCAGCAGTTTGGGATGGTAATTAAGTAACAAAGTCATGGAAATTAATGTTTTACCTAGTCCATTTAATCTCATTCCCAGGATGTAAATGTATGGGATGAAATCAAGTATCCCTGTGGTGTCCCTGTTTTCTGAAAGATACTGTTGCTCTGTGCTGGAAAAGATGCAGATATAAAGATTTTCCACATTTAGAATATGAAAAATTTCTGTGAAGGGTGTGGAGAGGTTCTGTACTAAAGATCTGTAATAAACTCTTGGCAGTCTTCATCACTGTTATAAAAGGTAATAAAAGGTAATAATTCTCTTGTAAGGTAATATTAAGAATAATAATAGTAATTTCCTTTGCTTTCTCCGCTTTCCTTGTTTTTACTCCCTTGTTCACATTGTTCATTAGCAGTCTTTTGAGGGTGGTTCAAAACCATCCTCACACACTTCCAGTCTTTTGAAAGAAAAGTGGATAAATAACTCTAACCCCAGAAAAACCTATGGAGAAAACAATTTTCTTTTCCTTTCCCAGAAAATTACTATGCAGACTACACCAAGAATAGATACTCTGATAAGCTGCTGTTATCTTGGTATTTGAGCTTATTGTAGATATTCTCAACATCTGGGGTCAAATCTAATATTTACCACTTCTCTTGACTGTTACCATTGGATCCATAAATAAAAAGCTGCTTTCTCATCTGGCACTTATGGAACATGCTAAGCAAGAACACTTGATTCAAAACTTGAAGTGCAAGAAATTCATTTTATGCCATTGTAGTGGGAAATTTTAAAAGTAGAGATGCAGTCTATGGCACATTGAAATACTCAAGAAGTATTGAAAAGCAAGAAAGGGAATCAAAGGTTTGGTCTATTCTCTGTCATTACTGAAGATACATCAAAGAGAAAGGAAATTTAGGGTCAGACTGTAGCTTATACTGAGAATTAAGGTGATTGATTTTATATCATTTGCAAGTGCTCATGTTTGAAACCCAAATTAAGCTTTGAGGTGAGGAGCTTTCATTGACTCTCCTCTTGTCTGATGAGGCTGCCCAGCATCCAACACACCCAGAGCTCAGCTCCCAACACTCATGACTGATGGCAGTGCTCTGGAGGAAAGGTACAAACCAGCAGAGACAAAGGGCTTTTGTGTGGAGAAAAGAAAGAGATAAAATGTGATTCTCTGACAGATTGTATAAATCTGATCACATCTCTAATTTCTGAGCAGCCCTGGCAAGGGAAGCAGCATCAGAGGCTGAATAGAGGATATTGCCCAGTCTCCTGTGAAAAGCCCTGCCTGTGCCACCCACAGTCCTGCTGAAAACCTGCTCTGAAATGCAATCACCCGCCTTGCCAAAAGCATCCTCTTCCCTGCAGCAGTCCAAACCTTCCTTCTCTCTCCCCTTGTCATTAGGCAAACATTACAAACCCACTGAGCACTTTCTGTTGTTGCCAGAAGAACATTTCTGCTGCTGGCTTACACAGCAGAAGAGGTACAAGTAGCCACATGTTCATCAGACACCTTAATTTACACTCCTTCCAAAACCAGCACATATCTGAGAGCTCATCAGTTTCTGAAACAAATTACACATCACTTTGTGACTTACATCAAGACTGAAGCAAAACTCAGCAGGAGTTATCAATTCTCAGCAAAGACTAAATAGCATGGTGAGAGATTTCTAATGCCTGCTTAAAGGGCTTTTTTTTTAAAAATATGCATATGGATACCTCTAGCTAGAACATTTCATCATGAGTATCTAAAGACAAACTGCAGTTGTCAAAATCAGAGGGCAGAAAACATCTTTGTGATTTTTATTGTTTTATGATAAATTTGTCACTTGCACACAGAATATCACATCTATCTTATCCTACTGGTATTTCAGTACCATTGTACCACATAGGAGCTGAATTCCACATTCTTTGTGGCCATTCAAGTATCAAGACAAATTTGTCCTGCTGCTCTGGGGTACAAAGAATTTTCCAATGTCTCGAAATAAAAATAGAAAAAAGCCAAAAACAAACAGGTGAAAGAGGAAAGGAGCTATCTCATGGTCTTTGTGTACGTGTTGCAAAGAAGAATCTGCAATTTTGATTCAAGTTGCTGTGAGAATCAGATGCAACTGGAAGTGAATTTCAGTAGCTCTTCCAAATATTACCTAATGTGCATTTGCTCTGGAAGAAAACATCTACCTCAAAATATCAGTGGAAAAAAAAAAGTATTAGAACACATATATTTAAAATCAATGTTTCTGCAGACAGCATCCATTCCCCATTGTCTGCACTTTGGCTTAGGAAGTCTCTATTTTCCTCAGTGTCAGGCTTACCTTCAGACTCTTCAACCACTGGGGAAAATGGCTGAGAAAATAAACTCCTGCCTGGTGGGGATATTCTAACCAGACTCAGTGATAGGGACAAAAGATAGCCCTTCTGATGAGCCTCAGCTCTTCTCCAGCATCCAGTGACTGGTCTCCCAAATACCATGGGTTTTTTTTTTTTCTTCAACTATATACTGAGTTCTCTTAGCCAGGCACTACCCATTTGGTACAATTCAGATTAGCATTTAAGGTTAATTTTAGGGTTACACAAATATCTGGGAAGTGTCATTCTAAGATGGTGGACAAAATTTTCATCCAGCATCTATTTCTGCCCCAGATTTATTCTGCCCCACATTCTACAGGCAGCCATGGGAGTCAAGGCAGGAGGATACATTAATGCATCAATGAAATTAAAGGCTGTAGTTCTGTCCTATGTGAAAAGGTTCATAGAAGAAAAGGGTAGGAAATTGCTACAGTTCATTTGGGCCAGAGAGAGATTATATTCTTCACTTTGTTGCAGGATTGTGTAACCAATTTACACGGACTGGGCAACTTACCCTTCACAGATCTTAGCTGCTCTAAACCCCCAAAACCAGAAGAAATATTTTCATTGACTTCAGAGGTTTTGTATCCAGTTCATACTCTACAGTGCAATCTGTATTTCCCACTCAGATCAATAAAACACAAAGCAAAATATTCACTATGTCATGTAATCCATCCTGTTCCAGCTCTGCAGCAGACAAATGAGATGTCCTTTATTGAGGCTCACAATGAATAAATGAGACTTTCTGCAAGCTTTATATGTTCATCAATGTTCATTACTTCTCAATTGATTTTCTAAGGTCTGGGATATTCTTCTACCTGCATTTAATATATGCCCTTACTTTAGTTTTCTTGACTGCAGTTGAAAGTCTCCTGGCTCTGATTCCAGGCTGAAAGTTCCCTAATTTTTTTATGACTACAAGATGAAATAGTACTAATTGCATCCTTCCCTAAAGAAGAGTGGATACCTTGTAATTTGTCAAAATAGGCAAATGAATGAGTTCACTGAAAAGAATACCTCTACCAGAGAAAAAATTCGAATTAGTCTTACAGAACATTCACAGAAAACAAAAATTGAATCCACACATAGGGTTGAAATTGAGAAATCCTGTTTTATTAATCTTGTGCATTGAATCATGGAACAAAAATGGTGGCACTATGAGTCACAGAGATGATTTAAATTATCTTAAAATTTCAAAGCCAAACATTCAGGATGGCTATCTGAATTGCATTACTCAGACCAAAAGTTGCAAGAATTATTAACTATTTTGAAATATAGTCCAGTTTCCACATTTTCATTCACTGTACAGTTTGTTGAGGCCACTGATGCAATAGCATATCAGTAGGAATAATGACAGTTTTCCATACAAAGTGAACCTTTGGGGAGAGCATCCAGTGGCTTGTTGGGTCAGACTGTATCAGAATATCTGATTCTTGTTTCAGACCCTCTGGTTTT
>VWYE01021966.1:951-17191 GCA_013398995.1 Alaudala cheleensis
CAGAATCCTGCTCAGAGTGGATTGCAAGCACAAACAGCAAGCTGTACATGAAACACCCAAATGCAGCACCAAATGACACCTCTCCTGAGCCTCGGAGACAGCAAAAAATCCAAGCTCAGGTGGCATGGAAGAGAAGAAAGAAAAAGCATATTCACAGATGTTGCTCACAAAACAAAATGACCTTCCATTAGTTCATAAGTTTATGATACTCTTTGCTAAATGTTACTCCATCATTGTCTTACCCTATTACTTCTTCTTATATTCTTACTCCTTTACTACTCAGCATAAATCAAAGGGATGTTATAAAATATGGGAATATATATAGATGGGAAGTTTTAAGAAACTGTTAAATCTGCTTGCTTTTTCTAGATTTCAGTCAAGTATCTTTATGCTTAAAACTAAAACACCTATTCTGCCAAAACATTTGTGCATTTGTGGTGTTCTGCCTCTAGAGGATTAAGCTACTTCTTTCTTTGTAAGTTTTTCTACACTGGACTCATTTATGTAGCACCTTCATGTCAAATACATGTTTGAAATTTTTATAAGCAGGGAAGTGTAATTTAAGCTATGGATTTTTAAAGAAACTTAAATTGATAGAGCTGTTACCTCCTGAAAAAATTAGCAGCCAATATTTTCGTTTGGGGAAGTTTCTTTCAGAAGACAAAGTAAGATTACTTCAGCCAGCATAAATGACATTAGTAGACTTTACATATTTAAGAGCAACTGGAATAGGGGACTATTTTAAAGAAAGATGCAATGGTTTTTGTTGATATTTTTGCCTTTTCCCTTTCCTGGTGTAAGCCGTGCTGGGTTTGCCTTCCAAAAACCACACTTGTTTGTTTTTCCTGTTATATAACCCTTTCTAAAGTTTTGTTTAGTGTTGTGACACTTGCATCAAGCTTTTCCTGCCCCTGATGAGCATTAATAGAAGTGAAATGAAAGCAAAACTGTCACATATTTCTGGTCTCCTTGGAAAACTTCCCCTCTCACTGATTTTTACAGTCCCATTTCCTTGTTTCTGTACTTATTAGTATTAGCCTTTTTACCCCAGTTGGGTTCCTAGCTGCAATCATATACCATCTAGATATTATTCCATAGAAATTCCCTTAACCTAAATATTTAAAGAGGTTTCCCATTCATAAATACATCTATCTATTTCATTTTAAATATAACTGGGTCCTGTCTGAGGATATGTTTCCACTGCAAGCACGTGGAACCTCCACTTTGAGATTAGTGAGGATGCCACATAAGCAGCTCAGTTTAAAACCTGACTTATGTTTAAACCTGACATTTCAATGTTTTTCAAGTTGAGTTTAGGATTCTTGATTTGTCCTGCTTTTGCAGGACAAGGGACTGTTTAGTAAAATCTGCATGGCTGCAAAGATCTTTTGGTTTTCTTTGCATTGTTTTCTTATCTTTCTCACTGTGCTGAGAGAAAATAAGAAAGGGATAGCAAACTAACAGCTGGCAAATTGCACATCACCTTTTCTGTGGCTCAAGTTTGGCAGTTTTTCTTGTATGGCCTGTTTTAATAACTAATTCCTGCTTTATGTCCCCTGTTATTCTTAAGGGATTTACAAGTTGGCAGTGTGCTTCCAAGCCTTTTAATGCATCCTGTCCTCCCCTGGAGCATCTCCTTGCCTCTGCCTGGCTGCTCTGCTGTGGGAAACAGGGTCACCCCTTTGGGGGTCCCTGGAGGCTCAGGACCCCGAGGGTCTTGGGACAGAGCCAAAAGAGCCAAAAAATCCCTATTCCTTTGATCTAACCCCCTGGAAAACACTGCCACATTTAAAGGAGGAGATGCAGTCCACGTGGGTTTGATTGGTGAGATTTTTGTTAGGTCACAGGGTGAAAAATAGAATTTTTAGATTTTACTGTATAGATAGAATGGGGCAAAGATGGAGGAATCAGGGTGTGTTTTTTGTCCTTTTTCTGCTTCTTCTTCCCCTCCATCTTTGCAGAGGTGGTGGCTTTTTCTTGATCAGGTTATGGTGAGATTTCACTGTCTGACATGGGTCAGTTATTGGTACTTAAAGGAAAACATTGTTAATATAGTTTAGATTATAAAAGTTCAGGTGCCATTGTAGGAGGTCAGATTCTGCTTTTCTGCCTTCCTGGGAACATCACACTGGACTGAGAGAACTTTTAGAGATAAGAAAAGAATAAACAACTCTTCAAAGCAGCTGCCTGGCCTTGGCTCTCCTCTGAACTCTATCATCAACTCTCAGGGTGCAAAAACACCAAAACACCTGAGATTCTGCAATCTGCTCTGCAAGCTTCCCAGCATCTCTAAGTGGGTGACTCCTTCAGCTCTGTTTAGAGTGCTCAGGGGTCTGCTGGGACAGGTTAGAAAGAGATGGATCATTCTCATGCCTTGAGTTCTGCTGATTTAGTTGCATTTAAGGAAAAAAAATATTTTAAAAAGCTTGAAAGATTAAACCATATTCCTTAATATTACTCATACATTCTATTTTCTTAGAAAGACATTTTTATACTCAAGCCTTTCAAATAATAAGCAGAGAAAGTGTGAAGCATTTCTTACTCATTTTCAAGGAATTGCATAGCTTTTGGTAATTTATTGTCCTACACACATCCCATACAACGACTTGAGTTAAGGAAACCTAAGTGTGGCACAAGAAACAAGGCACAGATGCCAGGATGGGCTGGGATGCACTGCTCCCATTGGTATTAGCCCCTCCCAGCTGGGGAACAAAATCTGAGTTAGACTCTTCAAGTCAGGAAGTCCACAACTGAGCAGGCATACAAATGTCTCTGCTTATCCTTGCTACTTTCTGGCAGCTATTTAGAAATGTCACGATGTGGTTGTCACTGCAAGAACAGAAGAACTTTTTTAAAGTAGTGGTTTTCTATTTTAGAGATGAGCAGCAACATTTATCAGATGCTCCAGAGCTGGAAGAACAATTTCATGGAAAGAGAGTGTCTCTGTCACTGATTTAACAAAAAAAAAGAGAAAAAATCCCTGAATGTTCTGCACTGTTACAGTCTTGTTTGTTTTTCTTTGTGATTAGAAGTTATTTTTGGACTGCAAGTTCCGGCAAGCTGAACTAGAACTCCTTTCTCCTTTTAATCACTTTTGTTTTTAATTTGATGCCTACTGAAACTATCAAAATGTCATCTGTTATAATTGAACTGGATAAGATTTCATCAGATGAGACTGAGAGCAAAAGGGATTCCACACCAGATTTTAAGCAAGGCAAATTCAGTCACTCATGTGCTGCTACTCATGGTTTTCAACTTCACTGCTCATGTTCTGCACCAGCTGGTAAGCATGCATTTATATCACTTATTTCCTCAAATCTGTGTCTACTTACTCATGTAACATGTGGCAATTGAACTGTGAGACCCAACAAGGAAAACACAGGAATTGTTGCTGTTGTGCAAGCATTATAGGAATTAAGTTTTAATTCAGTTAAAGGGTAGAAACAAATGATTGTTTAAAGAGAATCTGTGTCTCCTGAACCCTCTCTCCTGAACCCTCTAGTTTAGAGTCAGGCTAGTCCAGGAGCCTGTTATCTTGGCATTACAGGAAGATGAGCTGATAGAGTTTTTGTGAGAGTTAGAGCAGCCCGAGCTGCTGCTCTGACAGGAGACTTTGCAAAGGTGTGCCTCTCTGTGGCTCCTTGACTGGCTTTTTTTCTGGGTTTTTGTCATTTGTAAAGAGGGATGTGCACATTTCTTGTTTTTCTATTGGGCAGGTGTTCTGTGTAGGTAGAATAGGTCCACAAAAATGTCAATTTTTGTGAGCATCGTGAAACTTGAATTTTTCCAAAAATTCAGTCATGAAAAATACAGACTGTGGCTGCCTTGGATTGTCTGATATAACCAAGGAGACACATCTGCAGTTAATTAATGGAATCTCAGTATATCCCTATAAGTCTTCTTAAGTATTGGATAGTTCTTCACCTAGGAAACACCTTTTGAGAATGGCTACTCTGATTTCTTTTGTACTATGTGTGTATTATGACTTTCACAATTCCCAAAGAATAATTTAATTTTCATCATGTTTTCACTTGCCCAGAGCAAAACACAGACTTGGCAAGTGGAGAATATCTGAATGTAATTGACACTCTATATCCTGTGGTAGGACAACTGAAGTGCAGTGGAAGTCTGCACCTTTCAGATTGCCTGAAGTGGGTGAATATATGAATCAAACAGTAACATTTTTAACTTTGCAACAAATGTTTGGAACATTTTCTACTTATAAATTCAGTTCTTACACATTAAAATGGTCAAATGGTTGGGATCTTTCTTTTGCCAGAAAAGCAGATGTCTTGTGCTTTCCCTAATAGAAGTTTTCTAATTTCCCTTTCTCTAAAGCCTTCTGTAACTTTTGTAAAACAGAATTTTCATTGTTGATGCACTTCTGAAATTTTCTCTTGTATGTCAGCTGGGTTTTAAGGTGAGGAATTAGGAGTCTGTCTGTTCCCCTGAGATCCTCTTACATAATTTTAAAAATAACTCTCCTATTCCATAGAAGTGTCACTAAAGAACTTGTGCATGTGCTAGGTGATTTGCTGAGCTATTTTCCTTAAATGACAAACTAACATTTTTAGCCTGTCCTGTTGATAAAGAATTAAATGAACTTCTGGCAGAAGCAACATACTGTTGCTCAGAATTCTGCACGAAGGAGGTGATAAAAAAACCACACTTCTTTGTTTGATTCTTCCATTCAGAAAAAAATACTATTTTCTTTTAAAAAGGATTTTTGTCTTGTGAGTATTTGTTGCAAACACTATTTAATATTCCTGAAGCATAAACAGTGCTTACAAACATATCTGACAAATGTTTTGTCAGAGTCTGGAGATTTTCTTGGTTTATATTTTTGCATCATGAGCAGAATCAAATAAATACTGATGCATTGTGTCTTAGTGTTTTGGGGGTGTTATGAATGATCAATTAAAGGAAATGCCATCAAGTTTTTTTGCCTTCTAAAATTTTCCTTGATATATTTATTTTACCACTTGAGGCAAGCCCTTTGTAGTTTCTAGTGGTGCTCTGTGTTCACTGAAGTCTGAACAGAGAAGTGTAAACAAGTCCCATTTGGCTTCCACATGTCTTTTCCTAAAAGGAACTTCTACTTGCTCAGCCTTGGCTATTGATAAAAATAAACAGCTCTTGGTTACACTACAATGATGGGCCTTATTTCTTTCAGCAGACTATTTACTAACAATGCTGTTCGTCAGGCAGAACAAAATTTCAAGCTATGGTGATTAACAGAAATTTTTCTCTTAGAATTTAGGTTTGGTTTGTCTGGTTTTTTTTTTCCAAGTGGTAATATGAAAATGTGCAAGGAAATCAACATCCTACATCTGGGTGCTGCCCTGAGGTTTGCTAATGTTGGCTTCTCTGCCCCAGGGGACTCCACTTCCACTGTTGCAGTCTTGGGAATCTTATATTTAGAGTCAACTTTAGATTTTTAACTGGTTTTTCAAAAAGAATCTTTAAAGGACTCACATAAAATTGTTCTTATCACTAACAAATGATTGGAAAAATATGTAAGCTATGAAAACATTAAGTACTCACTGTTAAATTACAGAAATGCAGTAACAGAGGACATTTCCTTGTTCTTCTGTTCAATTCACTGTACACAATATTGTTTCTTCTGAGAGGCCTATTGTTTAAAATGTATTATGCAGTGCTTGCCATATAATTCTTTTGGCATATGAAGCAGAGAAGACAATATAGAGAGATTTCACTTAAGAGAAGCTTTCCTTTTTTGTACTGATGTGTTGCTACTTTCAAACATGAGACCTACAAAAAGTGAGCACTGCCCAAGTAAAGTGGTATCCTGAAATACACTCTGATGGTCAAGAAATGTTGCTGGGACAGAAAAATATTTAGCCATATTTTTATTTTATTTTCAATTCTGCTGCAAGTAGCAATCCTGAGGTCTATTTTTTTGGGATCTGCACATACACCAAAATACATTGCACATACAAAATATACTGCAGATCAATAACACTAAAATAAGAACAAAAGTATTGATAAGCTCTGAGTACAGAGTACAGATTTTTTTCCATGTAGAGCCTTATTGAAATCTTTAGGGGTTTATCACTTGCAGAAGAATCTTCAGACATTGGTTTAAGAAATGAAATGAATAACCAAGATCAGTTGATGAATGCCCCAGGAAGAGATCAGAGACTGTTGTTGGCTCCCAGGGCACTTGGATTACCTGGGCTCTGACTGAGAGCTTGAATGGAGCAGTGACACTTTAGACATAACAGATAATGTGGGATTGGTAGGGGTTGACATTTTAGAGATGTCAAACAATCTTTTAAAAATTGAGATTATCTTGATTTTTAAGATACTTGCTCTCCAAAGAAGAATTTTTAACCCCATATATAGCCTGAATGCAAGTGTCACAGCAGTTTGTCTTCACCAATGGAAAACAGGCTGTTCCTAATATAGAAATCCATTTCTCTTTTGTACTGCCAAGAGTAGAATTTCCTCCAAGACCTGGTCTATCTGCTGCTCTTCAGACTTCTCACAGCCAGCAAAGCTTATCTGAATGTTGCAGATGTAAATATTTGTGCAGATTCAAACCCTGTTAGCCCAGATACTTGCTTTTCCACTTAATCTCTTGTTAGTCTGGAAGAGACTGAAAACACTTGACCTACAGTCTTTATTGGCCAAGTCAGAGTACAGCACTTGAGCTGTCCTGAAATTAGAAATGCATGAAATCACATGGGTTTGACTCTGTGACTTTTAATAGAATGGTACAAGGCTAGAAAATACACCTACCTGGTTTTGCCTTTAATGTGGTTCTTTCACTGATGAGTTTTTCAGGGCATCTTCTGTGGTGAATGCAAGTGAAGAGAAAGGGGAAAAAGAGAATATTAGCTCATACAGGGATGGAGACTGGGGTGGAAATTTATATAGGATGCCCTTGATCTTCAGTGTCAAGAGTCAATCTTTTTGCTGCTGGGCCTAAAGATGTACCATGAGCTGCAACTGGGAGATTGGCACAACCCTCTGAACTAAAATTTCATTAATAATTCACAATATGTGCCTATATCTAAAGAATAATTCAGAGTTAGCAGAGAGGCCTAACATACTCAGGCATTCAACTCTGCCCTGGGAGTCATGACTTCTATCCTTACATGGCTTGGATAAATGGAAACTAAACTGAACATAAAAATTTAACTTTTCCCAGAGGCATAATTTCTCTTCTGTGCACTTCCTTCATTTCATGGGCTATTTACTTTCAATGGAGAATGGGGTTGTTCAACAAACTCTGAGAAAAGACACAAATTATTTATAACAGTGGATTTAATTTCCCAAACTATCTCAGTGGCAATAGAAGTATGTCTGTGTAAAGGATGTCTGCTGACCTCACAAATCAAACTTTCCTTTCATTTGAAATGTGAGGCCAATACTTGCAGAACAGATGAGTGCGGACTTGGTGACAGCAGTGAAAAAATGGAAGCAGGAGTGAAGTCTGAGCACTCTCCCTGCAGCACAGTGTGTCTGACACTTGCAAAGCCTGAACACAACCATGAAATACTTGCATCTTACCTGGTAGAAGTGGGTTTGTATGCTCAAGTCCTTTTTACTTCAATAACAAGCATAAGTTCATAAGCAGGTCTCCAGTTCAGAAGGTGCAAAATGACTCAGCGGAGATGGGGAGGTCACTGAGGAATTTCAGGTTTCTTAGAAGTGAAGGCTTGAGTTATGTGTCTGAATGCAATTGTAACAACATGTTTTAAAATAAACAAGTCTGAACCATGTGAGCATAAGTAGGATGGACTGATGACCATTAATCAGTAATTTTGGTAAGTAAAGGATGTTCCTACAGTTGTATTTCATGTCTGAACTCTGAATTAACTGTAAATTCTGATGGCAATATGCAGGCAGGAAACAAATGATGTCATTTAGTACACTGTATATAAGTTACTGCTTGCAGTGTTAAAAACCCCAAATATGGGTTATTTCATTATTACACCACCAAAATGTATAGAAAATCTGGCAGACTTTATAAACCCTTGTGATATTTGTGTCAGCATTGTGATATTTTCTGTGTTAATCTGATTTTAAAAACCAAAGCAATAAACAAAGAAAAAAAACTTCCTGAAAACACAAGTTTGGTAAAATTTAGAAAGAACATCATGGGAGAGAGAAAATTATATGGAGTTATCTGTTCAGGCACCTGAATGTTATAAAAGAAAGTTCTGACTGGTTCTGGAAGACACAAGTGTCTTTTTCCAAAAGTACATGGTGAGAAAGGATTTGGCTGCCTGTTAGTCTCAGTCTTAAAATGTTTTGCTGGTAAAATAATAGATTGGGAATGGTATCTTGAGGAATTATGTATCTATATGTGCAAAAGTATTTGTAATCATTTAGATCTCTCACTTTTGAGTGTTCTAAGCTTTCTGTCAAAACTAGACAGAAATTTGAGTCATTCAGGAATAAAGAGCTCTGTATTTGTATGTTTATGCACCCTTTTTATTTTTCTTTATAAAAATCTAAGGAGAACATAAATCTCAATTCATAGGTAATCAAAATAAATGGAGTGAAGTTTATTCCAAATGTTGACATCTCATTCTTCTTGAGTGTGATTTTGTCTTGTCCTCTGACTAATTTAACTAAATGATGTAACAAATGCTCTGGGGAGTTTTATATATTTTTTTTCATTTCTGGAAGAACAGAGTTTGTACATGGTTTTCACACAGGATATGCCTGGCTTCTTCACTTACCTCAGGAAGGAAACAGCAAGGGCCATTCCAACAAGTACAAATAGTTTTTCTTAATTTATTTATAAACATCTTGTCATCCTAAAAAGTCACAGAGTTTAATACAATATATTTTTGGCATGTTCTCTTTCTGTTAATAGCATTTGTTACAGTAGAATTAAGAAGGAATTCCTACACAGACTCAGGTCAAAATCACTTGTTTGCTGTCCTGTTTTGGCAACAATCAGTACCTGCTATTTCAGAGGAAAATAAAACAGGAAATCATGTTTGTTTCCAGGTTTCTCTCTTCAATAATATCCTGACACTTGATCCAGCTCAGCAGCACTGAAGTACCGCAAGAGTTATGGCACTTACCTTGAGGAAAACCAGTCACAGAAATGCAGAGTTTAGTCACTTGAGGAAGATGTTCCCATACCAATTCCTTCACCTACTTCCAGCCTGGAGTAAAGGGTGCAAAATGAGTCTGGGGAAAAAAAAAAGACTCTAGAACTGATCATCTTATGATTATCCCTGAAAACCCTAATAACTAACACTAGGAGTTTGACTCCTAATCTTGTTTTCCCATTTTGTTGCCAGTGTTGATTCCTTTCTTTCTGTATATATCGTATTTTTTAAAGTTTAACAAGGTCTGTTACTCTCATTTTTCTTCACAACAAGAAAATAGTCTCCTCTTCCTTTTGTTTTACTCATTATGAAATACTTGAAACAGTCTTCCTCTCTGCTCAAATTCCTAACTTTTTTCCTGGCCTTTGCACAAAAGTAACTTTCCTCATCTGCCTCATCTGCCCATTAACATTTTTGGTTTCATCTCATTTGGGACTTCTCACTTCACACTACAGGGCATTTTTTTGGTATGTGGTTTGGTTTGATTTTTTGGTTTTGTTTTTTGGCATCAGTTTTCTCATTCCTTTCCACTTTTGAGGTGATAATTCAAGTAAGTATAATACATTTTAAACATGCATCTCTGGTTGCTTTCTTAAAACCATTTGTTTAACTTTCAGTTGCTTTCAGTACCTTAACATTTATTATGCCACTTTTTTAATGCCCTGACTTGTTTCTCATTTTGAGGCTGCAGCTTTTTCTCGTGGTGCCAGATGGATGTGTTTCCACAGAAACCATAAGGCTTTGTACTAACTTGGGCTAGAAAACAACAGGACCTTAAGTTTTGACTTCCTTGTTTACTCCTCAGCCTTTCCCATTTGGCCCCTCTCATGCTGTTTCAGGGCTACCAATAAGCTCCATGTTTGTTACTATTTTCACATTTAAAAGAGGAAGAACATAATTGTGGAGGCACTGTTTTAAAATGTCAACATTTATAATTTTGTCATTCCTTTCAGATGATCTTGATATCTTAAAGGTTTAGTTCTTGTCCTTCTTGCAGTAGGCACTGATTATTACAAGATGCCTTCTCACTGCATGTTCTCTGGCATGAGTTTAGGTACTAGAATGAAAGGGGCAGAGTAATTGGCAGTGTTTGGGATGGTGTGCAAACCTAGGATTGCCTGTAAAATTTCAACTCATCAAAAAATCAGACATGACCAGTATTGAGACTGGAGTTTCCAGTATTTTCTTAACATAGACATTGTAGTCTTACAGTTGCATTACAGATGAAGTTATAGAGTTGGTCTCTCTCTGCTTTATTTAGAAGTAAGACTTGGAGCAAAAGTTAACTTTTTAATATTTTCTTTTTTCTTATTGTTGTGGTTTACCCTCTGTAGGCAACCAAGTCCCATGCAGCCATTCACTCAGTCCCAGACCAGTGATATGGGGCAGAAAATCCAAAGGATAAAAATGAGAAAAATTGAGGGTTGAGATAAAGACAATTTAATAGGTAAAGCAAAAGCAGTGAATGCCAAGAAAAGCTAAAAAAGGAATTCATTCCCTACCTCCCATGGGCAGGTGATCAGCCATCTCTTGGAAAGCAGGGGTCCATCAAATGCAATCATTGCTTGGAGAAGACAAAAGCCATCACTCCCAATGTTCCCCATTTCTTCTTCCCCCTGCTTTATATCCTGAGCATGATGCCATGTGAAATGGGATATCTCTGGGTCAGCTGGGGTGAGCAGTCCCTCCTCTGTGTGCCTTCCCAGCTCCTTTATGCCCCCAGCCCACTCTGGTGGGGCAGAGGGAGCAGCAGCAAAGTCATTTGCACTGTGAGAGCACTGCTCAGCAATCATCAGAAAACATCTCCACATTATCAACCCCCTTTTCAGAGCAAATCCAAACAAATCCAAAACACTCAGCAACACACTTATAAAACTCCAGTGAATTTACTCAGGAAGAATTATTGCAATAATTGGTTTCCTGGTTCATATAAGTTGATTATAAAATGTTATCTTTTACCTTTTATGCTATCTTTTTTCTTTTGAATGGTATTTTAAGATGCCCAGTCATCAAGAGGACTCAGTTCAGTTGTTCAGAACAAGTTTCAATTTTAAAACTCAGCCTTTAGGTTACACTTAAGTGTACAGTTCTGTAACTTGTAATATTCCATTTGTTACATGAAAGCAAATTCCAGTTCTTTTCTGTGCAGCAGTCTTCCTGTACAAAAGCTGTAATTCCACAAATATCTTTGCAACTAAACTGAACTGCATACAAGTATGTCTCATGAAGCAATACACAGATATTTTCAACATTTTAAAAGTATTTCAGAACTTCTGATGGTGCACAATTGATTTTCTTGATTGAAAACTAAATTGTCTTTGGAAATATTTTGGGTGTCAGAAAAATATTTTTCACTATTTCTCCTAACTTTTTTTCCTGTCCAGTAAGGCACAAGGCAGTTCAAACTTATTCTTTTGCATTTATGCCTTTAAGTTATGTATTTGCTTCATATATTGTGAATTATGATGTATTTCTGCTTGCTGCTGTGTGGTTTTGTTTGTTGAGTTTTTTGGTTTTTTTTTTTAATAGAGTTCAATTTTTGAAAGAGGAGTTGGGTGGAAGGCTGTTACTTTATTTGATGACCTTGAGGTTGTTCTTTTGGCTTTCTCTCTTCTCCTGCTTTGGAAACAAGAAAGTGGCATAGGAAAGGCTGCCTAAGTGACAACTCAGCTCCTGCTCTAGTCCTTTTCCAGGGAGAGACCTTGAGCAGATGTCACCAGCTATTTTCAGCTTTCTGGAATCAGTGGGGTAGTAGCCTGAAGGAACAAATGGTGGAACTACTTGAAAAAGTGTCTTCCTCAAGTTCTTCCTGGCCCAGAGGCCAGAATGGAATAAATAATTGTTCTTGCTGGGGTGTAGCTTACCTTGGCTTGATAGATGTCGTATTTCAAAGAGCAGGCATGTCAACAGTTGATTAAATGCTGTCTCTACTTTTCAAATAAACAGAAACTCTTCTGTGTTTAGCTCTTGAAGGGAATTGAATTGAATACAATTAACAGTTTATGTAATATGTAAACCCCATGTTAACCTTTTAAACCTAAGGTTGCAAACTGTGTAGAACATTTCTCCAAAAATTATATGCTTTCTTTCACAGCATGTAGAATGCATAGATAATTTTGAGGGCACTGTTTTCTTCTTGCCCTCTTGAAGCCTGAGCTCATGTTGGGGCCTTCCCTTCCCTTCCCTTCCCTTCCCTTCCCTTCCCTTCCCTTCCCTTCCCTTCCCTTCCCTTCCCTTCCCTTCCCTTCCCTTCCCTTCCCTTCCCTTCCCTTCCCTTCCCTTCCCTTCCCTTCCCTCCCCTTCCCTCCCCTTCCCTTCCTGCCATCTAATGACTTTTAAAAATAAAGATGTATTTTAAACAAGCAAAATCAAATCACAGATATCAAAATGAGTACTACCTTGAAACTATCCACCATCTCTTGGTATTTAAAGGAACTTATCATATTGTTTTTGCACCAGTAAAACTAGTGCTGAACTAATAATTTTTGGAGGTTTATTGTAATTCTATATAAATGTATATTAATTCATCTCCAGGGCCAAGGCAGAATTCACTGCCATGAAATATATCTGGTTTTTATTGTTGAAATGAAATGCTATTGACACTACTTGAAGCTACTCAGCAAAAGATACACTACATCCTTAAAATCTAGCAACCTACACAAAATAGTTTTGCTTCTGCAAATATATTTTCTTTTGGCATTTTATGGAGTTTTTGGTTTGTTTGTTTATTAGTTTGGGGTTTTTTCCATTTGATTTGCTTAGTAAAATAATCGAATAAAGAGGATAATATTCATTCAGGCTGTTAAACTGTACCAAAGCAAAGATTGAGATCCCTGCAGGGGCTCCCTTTCCAAGCTATGAATGACCTTGGAGCGCCCTCTAGTGAGAGTTTAAAATACTATTTTGTTCTCTAGGATGTTTAAAAAATAATACTCCATCAATCCATGAAGTAAAAATACATGAATGAAATGTGCTGTGGACACACTCATGTGTATATGTGTGTGGTCCTAAAAACCATCCACTGGTGAGACCTGGGTCAGTGTTTTTCTCTGTTTACAGTGATGGCATAAACCCCAATACTGATTTGTCTTGAAGCAAATTATTGTAAAATGTCTCTGAAAGACTCTTATTTAAAAACTCTTTTCAAATAATCTTGTATAGGTTAAGTCTTTTTGGAAAGGTTAAAAAAAATCTTAAATTCTTTCCATGTAAATGTCTGCATTTGTAACAGAGAGCCATCTGCTTCTTCTTTGCCTTTGAACTGACTTTCCAGTGGAACTGATTAAAATAAATATAAATTTTATCATAATTGTATCATTTGTATGCACTGGTTCTGTAAATTTCATTACTTTTAAAGGATTTAGAGTTGGTGCAGTGGCATACTGGAACAAACCAGGAAAAGAAATCTCTGGAATTGCTACCTTTTAAAAGAATTCTCAGTTATTTTTGGATGAGAGAATTTGGACCATAGGAAGGCTACTGTATCAGAAAGTATCTACACTGTTAATAAAAATGAAATATTTCGTTTTGGAGACTTGGGAAAAATAGAATTAGGTCTTATAGCATTTTTAGGAATAAGAGTTTGATTTAAATGACTGACTTAGCATCACAGAAAACTTGTAAGGGAAAAGAGGGATATATTCCAGTATGATAGGTATTCACAGAATTAGTTTTTAGACCCTTTTTCTTTCTCTCACTTTCATTACTGTTAATCAATTTTTAAAATGAAATAAAAGGAATAAGAGTTAACAACTGTACAATCCAAATTCAGCTCTAGAGAAGATCAGGACTGAGTTTATGATTCCAGTTCTCTACTATCAGTCTCTCATTAACTGAATTGTCTATAATTACTTTTTTTAAAATCAGGTCTTCTATTTTTTTTCCCCTCTGGATACTGACATTTAGATTCCAAAGTAGTTACAGATAACCTCAGTGTTAACATTTGCCCCAATCCAATTTTTCCTAATTATCCACCTTTGACAAGGAGTTTATGAATTCATAATTTATGAAAACTCATTTTTATTTTCTTATAGCTCTAGTCTCTCAAGAGAGTTTAAAATTAATGTTCTCTTCACAAGGGAAGAGGCTGTTTATAAACAGCTTTGTTTCAAGGGTCATATTACACCATGTTTTCTAATGATTCAAAATATTAAGCAGAAAATAATATATATATAGCAGACAATAAAAGTCTATAAAACTTACCTACCTTTCATTTGTGTATATGTATATATGTATACATATTGCTTCCCAATGTATTTTCCTAAGTATTTAGCTTCTTTTTCATACTTTTTAATATTTAATGTCCTATAGTTTCTTTTTTCTTACCCTTTATAAACTACAGCCCATGTATTTGGATCTTACTCAATTCTTCAGCCTTACTAAATGTAAGTAGCTTCCATGTCAGTGAGTGCATAATCAACTTTAGCTTGTAACTGAAATTATATTCATGTGAATTAATTTTATTTTGCTCTTTCTTTTGGTAGATACTTACAGGAAAAATGGCACTGGAGAATTGCAAGGGAAGTTTTTGCCAAGACATTGCAGATAACTTCAAAATTAGAAGTTAACTCCCCTTCTGATCTTCCAGCACCACATGTGGTCTCAATGCAGCCAAATCTCCTCTGTAAGCAGACACAGCCAGATGAACCCCAGCCCCAGCTGTGAGCATCCTCTTGTGTGTTTGGCTGCTGGAGCCTGGTGCTGTCAGTGCTCACACCAGCTGAATTTAACTCACACTGAGCACAGCACCTCAGGGAAATGTCTGAATGCCTTTGGCACATACCAATGCTTTTGCTTTGGCAAAGCAGCTGGGGGGGTCATGGCCAGGAATTAAGAATGTAGAAGCTGTCTGTGGTAGTGGGATGTCTCATCCAGTGCAGAGTAAACCTCTGAAATTCCAGGTGTCTCCTGTCGACCAGAGGTTTATTTTTTTCCTCTCCTATAGAAGTTATTCTGGGAGCCACTGCTTTATATAAATTATTAAATGTTTATCACAGCAACAATTTTCACTCAGCTGGAATAGTATGACATCAAATACCTTCTCCTGTGGTCACATAAATATTCAATTGGTGTGAAATGGGCTTTGGGAGAGCAGAGATTTGAATTATTTCTTATCCTTTCCGGAGCCTTCACCACGATGTTGTGGTGTTTGGTACTGGGAGATGCAGTTCCATGAAAAGCTAAGGAACAGGGGAGGAAAACCAAGGACTGAATGCCCAGGTGTGGGTAGGATGCAGACAGATCCAAAGCCAGGAAGGCTCAGAAATTAAACATCTGAGGTTTTTTGAAAATTATTATATCCCTAATATCTTGTCTCTCCCGTACTCCACTGATTGTTAAAACAGGGATTTGTTGATCCCTAGAGGACAAAACTCATGGATCATGACAGTTTTTATGCATTTTCTAAAGTATGCAGTTTTTAAATTGTTCCTTGCCATTACTTGTAACTGGATTATTTTCTGGTTTCAGCAGCTTCTGTTTCTAAGGGAGGCTACATGGATACACTTCATGGGCACTTCAAGTCCTGTCTCTTACCTTTTCTGACAATAAATCCATCTCTGTGCATAAAACACTCCAGGTGTTTTATGTTAGGCTGACACAGCTCCACAAGCACAGAGGTAGTGTGAGCAATCCTCTGGGAAGGAGGAAGAACAGTAGCTGTGAGCTCTTCTCTGAGCATTCAATTATTTTTATTTTTATCAGTCATCTCTCAATATTCTTACACTGAAAGAAATACCCCATGGCATAAATAACTCAGATAAATAATTCTGTATTAATTGATTTATCTGAAATAAATAGAAAGCTCTACAGGCAGTTGCAGCATGATGCCTCTCCCAAAATCTGCATCTCAAAGCATCAAGTGCCTCATGTTCAAACAGGGAGTTCCTGCACAGGGGTGTCAGTGAGCATTTTTCTCCCACCAAACTTGATCATTGTTTTGCACATTTGATTTCTCCAGCACTGACAGAATTACAGAAATAACAGACAAAGATCCAACCTTCCCAGGCCACGTGTCTTGTTTACCTCAGGTTCTCACCTGCTGCTCTGCTCTGCAAACTCAGGCTCTTTTCTGCAGCACAAACATTTTCCCCACTGTGTCTCCTTCCCTGCAGAACAATTCTTCAGCACCAAGATGAACTGATGTA
>VWYE01021966.1:19839-34416 GCA_013398995.1 Alaudala cheleensis
GGACTTTCAGCTGTGGATTTTGACTTTGCTGTTCTGAGTTCTGAAAAAAAAAAGTAGAGCAGGAAAAATTTTCTTTCCTGAATGAACCACAGCAATAAATTTCACTTCTTCTTGTGGAAGCAATGTGTCTAGCTCATGTACTTGACACTTGGATGTGTCTGCAGTCTTGGGAGCTTAAATCCCATATGTTCTACAAATGGACCATGACCTTTTTTGGAGGCTGTAGCATTGGAGCTCCTACTTGACTTTATGAAACTCGTGGCTTGATACATTTCCCTTGAGATGGACCTTTTCATACTTTTTCCATCTTGATATGTGTGGGATTAGTGACACACAGACAGGGGATTTCTTGGTGCTCCTTTTAATGGTGTTGTTGTTGATGTTGTCATTTTGTTTTGTGGGAGAGGGTAAAAAAATGTAGTTGGGAAAAAGAACAGATATGTGGCCAAAGAAATCCAAATAATAAGAACTAAGAGGTTCTACACNTAAAAAAGTAGAGCAGGAAAGAATTTCTTTCCTGAGTGAACCATGGCAATAAATTTCAATTCTCCTTCTTGTGGAAGTAACATGTCAAGCTCATGTACTTGACACTTGGATGTGTCTGCAGTCTTGAGAGCTTAAATCCCCTATGTTCTCCTACAAATGGACCTTGAGCTTGTTTGGAGGCTGTAGCATGGGAGCTTCTTGTTTTAGGTTGACTTTATGAAACTTGTGGCTTGACTACACTTCATTTCCCTTGAGATGGACCTTTTCATACTTTTTCCATCTTGATATGTGTGGGAAGTGTGGAAATAGATTAGTGACACACAGACAGGGGATTTCTTGCTGCTCCTTTTAATGGTGTTGTTGTTGATGTTGTCATTTTGTTTTGTGGGAGAGGGTAAAAAAAAGTAGTTGGGAAAAAGAACAGATATGTGGCCAAAGAAATCCAAATAATAAGAACTAAGAGGTTCTACACAGAATTAGCTTGAAGGTGATGAAAGGCTTGGCTGTCAAACCTGCACTAAAGCAGCAAGAGAGGGTTCATCTCTAAACCAATGAGCTGACGACCCAGGAGACCAAATCTTCTTAGAGACAAGACAAGAAATTCTTCCTAAATCCAGGAAAAAATGCCTAAATGGTAGCTTTTTTTAAAAACTGTAATTTTAGACTATGCAGCTAAGGACTATGTCAATGTCTTGTTTCTAAAAATATCTAGCACTGTAAATCTTGAGGCTCCTTTTGCTAAGAACAGGATACTCAAGAAACAATGAGCACATTTGCAGAATAGGTCTACACAGTGAAAACAAATGAGATGATGGACAGTTTCATCACTGACAGTGATTTTTACTGGTTGAAAAATTAGGCTGTTAATCAGACATATGTTGCAGCAGTTTGATAGCTGGTACCCCAGAGTTAGAGGAGAATAATCTTTCTTGCTGTTTGCTTCAGATAAAATGTGAAATAAGAAAACTGAGGTGTGTGATAGAAGAAAAAAATATCACAATGTAGAAGTTTGCCTACCTAAAAAGTTTTTATAGGTATGTGAATTGGATGCTGCTATTAAAATTCTGTTTTTCCTCTTCACCTGTTTCTTGACATTAATATTTTCTTTATAATCTTTTTGCCTTACAATATTAGGGGTTTTTAGCAATGGATATTTCACTCATTTTTACACTTCTATGCAGGTATGTTCCAAGGATTCCAGTGTATACCAGGCACAAGAATGAGGAACTCTTTAGTATTCTAGTTTAGCTTTTGACTCAAATATTTAACAACAAAATTGAGTTTCTTTGCTGAGGAAAAATAATTTTTACTAAACATATGGACTGTAAAGTTTCTTTCTTTGTTTTTCTTCATGTTAGCTTGAGAAATTCATCTCAAACTGCAAAAGTAACTCCATTCAGGGAGATGATCAGGATGTAAATATGAATCTATAAAAGTAATCTATAAGCTTAAAAGTAACCATGCATTTGCAGTGAGCTACAGAATTGAATCCCAAACACTTTATATCAGTCAGAAAACACAGCCATATCCATGGATATAAGAAAATTCTATTTATACTGAGAGAAAATGTCTCTTAAATTACCACAGAAATGAAATATTAAAATATGGAAATCAGTGAGATTTCAAGAGTTTGTGTCTTAGCAACACAAGGCAAAATCTTTATCAATATGTTGTTCAGTTTTTTAATTCATCTACTACATACTTCAGCATGCTCCAAAATCTGCTTTCTAGACCTTCTCCATAATGACTGAGGACTTCATGAGAGATAATCACTTTGCTACTGTCTGTGGCAAAATTCTCACTGTTTTCACTAAGATCAAAAAATTTGGAAACAGCTTTATTGCAAATATTGAACAAGATGAATTTTGCATTGCAGAACTTTACGTAGTACAGAGCTGCTCTTCTTGAGAGGTGGACTCAACAATTCTGTAAACACTGATTTTTCATACTATTTAAATGCATTACATAAAAATTGATAGCAAAATAAGTTATTTTGGATGCTGCTCTTATTCAGACAACATTTTACACTAAAGAATAATCCTGTCTCAAAACCTTTCTTGCAAATTGATTAGAAACTGTACTTCACAAGAAATGTACAAATTAGTGTGTTTGAGAAAGGACATTTAATATTATCTTGCTATTTTGTCCTTTGGAAAGCTGCATAAGCACATATTCAACAAAATCTTTCACTGTAGATATGAAAAATTAACTTTATGGTTTATTTTAATTACAATTTGAAATTGTGTGTCTACTTCCTGCTTTGAATCAATCTGGTCAAAGCCCCCTTGCATTTTATTTTTATTACATCCTTTATTATAACATTTGCAGGTCCAACCTTCTGTTCTAAGCTTTACCATTGTCTGACTGGGTCAGAAACAGCTTTGCCAAGGGATTTTTCAGGTGCAGGATTTTGCACTTGCTGAACCTCATGAGTTTCTTTGGAGTAAGTTTCATTTTCTTTCTCGGCAATAGTTAACACTGGCTATAGTTAATTTTTGAGGTGGCTGTATTTCTTAAGGAAATAACTGGCATAGGACACAACAAAGGTGAATTGGGTTTTAATTTAGGGTTCTATTTCATCTATCTGAAAAGCATTGTGGAAGTACAAAAATTAATTTAAAGCATGACTTTCTCATAGCCCAGTCTAGGGGCAAAACAACTCAGTCCTCCTGTTCTTATAATTTAAAAGTTTTACAGATCTCCAATAATACAGATTTTCACAAGGCTAGATGTAATATGATGAAGCAAGACCAAATCTTATTTCCTTATCTCTTCTGACAAAGATTATCTCATGTAAAAGGATGTATATCACAGAGAATTAATGTCATTGTCAAAACCAAAAACCTAAAACTTAAGTAAAAACTGAGTAAGATCAACCTTAAGCTTTAAAGTAATGATTTTGGTTCAAGATAGAAGATTTTAATCCAGTTCTGTTTGATCCTGATCTCTCCATCTTTCCTCTGTTTTAGAAGAGATTTATAAAAACTTACGCAGAGATGAATTTGGGACATAGCATAATAAAACTAAATATTTCAAAAGAGAGCATTCATTAGACAGTGCTTGTGAGGGGAGATTTTTATTTCGATGAACTTCAGAGCCAAGGTAGCCCATGCATAAGAAACCTAATGTAAGAATGTAATGCATTTCCTACATATCTTTGACATCAATTCTTAATTATTCTGTTATCTGCACTCTAAAAAGATATTCAAACTCTCCTTATTTACCAAAGAACTATCTTTCAAGATCCTCATATGATCACATTTTACAATTATCAGGTTTATTCAGTTGACAGTGTGAAAGATTGAATTTAAAAATTACCATTGTAGAGGTATTTTTTCTCCTCTTTGCAAATCTTAACCCCAGCTGTCTTATCCATAGTTCCACGCATACATACCACCTATTGTTAGAAATAGAGCTTTATAATTGATATAATTTATAATTTTCTAGTCTTAGAATTTAATCACTGTACAGGGTTTCTGAGCACTGCCTTACCTTGGCTGTCTCTTCCATCATTTTGTGTATTATTAGTGTCAGTGAAATCTATTTGAATTTAGGTGTTCTTTAAGTCCCTGTGGAGGATTGTGGACCAGAAATTAGAAGGATAGCCCTGAGTACAAGGCAGCTGACAACCTTTTTTCCAAGAGTGAGCATGATAATTTCTTTAATCTGTAATTTTACTTATGAGCTCCTCTTCTTCCCCTCTTCATTTTGTAATTATTATCATTGGAGGGTCCTCTTTTGTGCTGGTAAGAGGAGCATAATGTACACTGCTCTTCTGCTTCATAGGCCATTCCAAAGGTGTCAGCCAAGGTTTCTCAAAGAAATGGATCTGCCCTAGAACCTGACAAAGGTTTAGACCAACACAGTGGAAGAACTACATTTGCTTTTTGCAGATTGCATATGTTTATTTATGGCTAAGTTTATAGTTTATATTATACTATCTTTTTTTTACCTTGGCTGACCTTCAGGGTATAGATTTGGTTTTAATCTCTGTGAATNCAGGCAGCTGACAGCCTTTTTTCCAAGAGTGTGATAATTTCTTTAATCTGTAATTTTACTTATGAGCTCCTCTTCTTCCCCTCTTCATTTTGTAATTATTATCATTGGAGGGTCCTCTTTTGTGCTGGTAAGAGGAGCATAATGTACACTGCTCTTCTGCTTCATAGGCCATTCCAAAGGTGTCAGCCAAGGTTTCTCAAAGAAATGGATCTGCCCTAGAACCTGACAAAGGTTTAGACCAACACAGTGGAAGAACTACATTTGCTTTTTGCAGATTGCATATGTTTATTTATGGCTAAGTTTATAGTTTTTATTATACTATCTTTTTTTTACCTTGGCTGACCTTCAGGTTAAAGATTTGTTTTTAATCTCTATGAATCCACTCTGATGTCTACATTAAAGCTTGAAAATAAACAACAAAGATTTTACTCTACCTCTTTTTTTAGCCTGCTTTTAGTTTGCCAGAACTTGTTGATCAGCAAGAGTCAGCTGGCTGACTTATTTTGCCATGCAACATCTATAGTGCTGTATCTCAGCAGGAAAAATCTGTTCTCAGCAGCTTTTCTAAAATTGCAGGAGTGCAGAGGAATGCCTCATCTATTACCTTCAGTGTGCAGATAGCCCCTGGAGACAAAAAAAAGAGAGTGATGTACACAGCACTATAGTTTCTGCATCTTTTCTTAAACTAACAACAAACCTGCAACTTTCCAAACCAACCCAAAATGTGGTCAGCTATCCTGAGGAGGAGGTAAGTTTATTTTTCCCCCTTATGGTATCAATTGGATGTGTCAGCTGTGTGTTATGTAAGACCAACATCTGTTATACTCTAAAAAAAACGTGCTGGGGAATACCTCACCAGTTAGAATGCAATTTTTATTTTTGCTACCTTTCTACAAGAGCCTATGCATGGATGTATTGGTTTATATGGTTGTTTAATATGTTGTCACTGTGGAAAAACATTCTTACACAAAAATAAAAGGTGTGTATCTATCTTGGTTGGTTAACTACACTGATGTAGACAAAAAAGTACAACTTTATAGTACAGGCTGGCCTGTAGTAAGGGGTGGCAATTATATTATTTTTTAGCAGATGGTATAAGACAAGCCCCAGTCACCTGTCGGGAAGTTCTGCCTTTACTGTCAGAAGAAATCTGACAGCACACAAATGGAGCCACAAGCTTTCCACAGAAAGGAATGCTGTAGTGACCTGTGCTAGTTAGGTGATTGAATTAACTTCTGATGAGTAAATAATGCCTGTATCCCTAAATGGAGGCTATATACTGCTAGATGCAGGCTAGAATATTTGACTGAATGAATTTAGGAGGACCAAAATCCCCAGATTATACTATATTGTGGTAGAAAAAAATTTAAAAATTAACCCCAAAACATTCTGCAGGAATTTAATGATGCTATCATAGAACTTATTCAGAATCCAGAGAGAATAATGTGAGCAGAGAGCAACAAGGAAAGAAATAAAAATCTTTAAAGTTTGAATCTTGTGTTTTCTGGAACAAGCCACTTGGCATACACTGTAGAGAAAGGGGAAATTTTAACACAAATAGCATAGAAATGGGCCACATCAGGCTTGAATGTGCAATTTAGTATCTTGTTGTAAAAATTATCTGCAGTAAGGTTGAACTTCTAAGTTTTATAAAACACACAAAAATAAAAAAAGCTGGTGATGCAACNCCCCGCCGCCGCAGCCGGCGGGCTGGCAGCTCCGGGGCCGCTCTCCTCCAGGATGGTTCACCACTCGGGCTCCATCCAGTCCTTTCGCCAGCAGAAAGGTCAGTAGGAACCCCGCGGTGCCCGTGGCGGTCATGAGGAGGCTCCGCGGGTGCCCCGGGGAAGGGGCGCACGGGTCTCGCCGCGGCTGCCGTGCGGAATCCCCCGGGGGTGCCGGCTGCGGTCTGTGTGCCTGCCCGCACCGACACCGCGGGGTTCGCAGGCGGGCTGCAGCCGGGTCCGGCTCTGCAGGCGGGCTGGTGCTCTGGGATGATGCTCTGGGATGATGCTCTAGCGGGTGCCAAGGAACGCGGCTGTAGCCGAGGGCAGCGGAGGGCCACAGACCCGTGTGCCCCTCAGCATCGGGGGCCGAGGGGCCCCGCTCCGGCCTCAGCCCCGCCCCGCCTAAGTTTTCCTTCCAGAAAGGCGGTGCTGCTTTGGTTCCCAGCTGTTGTACAGGTGAATCTAAAGATGCCGATGTGCGTGGTGCAGACAGGTCGTTCAGCCTCTGGAGTTCACTGCAGTTGTTACTGGGTTTGCTTTAGGTTTTAGTCTTTGTATCATCCTGTTATCCAAGTGCGAAAGCAGAGGAAGAATATTGGCTGTAATTGTGAGCAGGGCTCTGGTGTTATAAGNAATCCCCAGATTATACTATATTGTGGTAGAAAAAAATTTAAAAATTAACCCCAAAACATTCTGCAGGAATTTAATGATGCTATCATAGAACTTATTCAGAATCCAGAGAGAATAATGTGAGCAGAGAGCAACAAGGAAAGAAATAAAAATCTTTAAAGTTTGAATCTTGTTTTCTGGAACAAGCCACTTGGCATACACTGTAGAGAAAGGGGAAATTATAACACAAATAGCATAGAAATGGGCCACATCAGGCTTGAATGTGCAATTTAGTATCTTGTTGTAAAAATTATCTGCAGTAAGGTTGAACTTCTAAGTTTTATAAAACACACAAAAATAAAAAAAGCTGGTGATGCAACCTAAGGACATGATGCGACAACAGGGATGGAGGCGATTTAATACGAACTTAACTCACAAGGCTGAGATTTAAACGCAGCTGTTACCGCGTAAAGGAGATGCAATTTTCACTTCGCCGCCCTTCACCTCAATAGGAACACCTGACGCCTCCTGAGGGGAGACAACGGGATGGCAGTAACACAGCCAAGGCGGTGACGGGGCTGGGGCCAGCGCTGCCCCTCAGCGGGGTGCACAGGAATCCCCTTCCCCGGGGACAGGCACCGGCCCCGCGCCCGCCCCTCGCCGCCGGGACCCGCCGTTCCGCCTCCCCTCACGCCGCCGCCNTAGCGGGTGCCAAGGAACGCGGCTGTAGCCGAGGGCAGCGGAGGGCCACAGACCCGTGTGCCCCTCAGCATCGGGGGCCGAGGGGCCCCACTCCGGCCTCAGCCCCGCCCCGCCTAAGTTTTCCTTCCAGAAAGGCGGTGCTGCTTTGGTTCCCAGCTGGTGTTGTACAGGTGAATCTAAAGATGCCGATGTGCGTGATGCAGACAGGTCGTTCAGCCTTTGGAGTTCACTGCAGTTGTTACTAGGTTTGCTTTAGGTTTTAGTCTTTGTATCATCCTGTTATCCAAGTGCGAAAGCAGAGGAAGAATATTGGCTGTAATTGTGAGCAGGGCTCTGGTGTTATAAGTGCAGATACAACTTAGGTTCAATCGAGGTATTGCGTTGTTTTTTTTTGTCTGGGAATTTAATTGTCAAACAGAAGCTCTTTGCTGATCAGCAGATATAAAGGTGAATTTCTAGTTGTGATTACCATCACTATAAAACCTGTATCGTGTTCATGTTAGCAAAAAGGTAATTCTCTCAATGAACTTTATTTTTTTTTTTTCTTGATCATGGAATCAATATTTTTACTGTATTCTTTCTCTCTAATTCTACTTTGATGGATCAGATGGACCAAGATTTCTCTCTTTTTTTCTCTTTCAGTCATTGACAAACTTTTTTTTTTTATTCTTACAGAGCAATATGCCATAAATTATTATAGGAAATGGTATTCTTTATACATAAATCATGAGGTTGCTTATTGGATTTTGCCTCATTCAAGTTCTTCTCTTTGACTCGTTAGTTGAAAATAAATAATTCAAAGCACTTTTTCCATTCTGGTAATCCCATAATAAATTTACTTCCTTGCTGTAGAGGTTTTAATGCCAGTCTTGTGTGCCGTAGTGAGTGGTGCTGTCTCAGACTGAAAAAAGTCTAGTTTAGTCAGGTTCAAAGGTAATTAATTAGTGTAAAAACATATTTTTTCAGCTGTCAAGTCTACATTTATAAAAGCATTAGAAGCCTTGAAGCCACAGTGTTAGACCTTATTGTCTTATAAGAAAGTATTTTCTTACATTACAGCCATGATTAGCAAGCTCCAAAATCATTGTCAAGGCCCTTCAGAAAAAATGCAGCTGCTCTGTAATAATCTTTAAAAAACCTACCCCAAAACTCACTTTTGGTGTTCCAGTTCAACTTGAACTATGTTCAAGTTCTTGACTTGTGATTTATGAAGCTCTATGTTTGCACAAGTCATAAAACTTTGTAAAAACCAACTGAGTTTTGCCAGTTACTTTTTGAGAAGACTGCTGTTCTCATCTTATTCCTGAAGAAATCCTGGTTAAAGTGCCTTGCCAGTCACCAGGCTTTGCAAGAGAGGATGTTTTTATGTAACCTGTACAGTATTGACTAACATGACTATCCCTTTCCCAAACTTCCCAAATGCAGTGTGCTTTGCACAAGAGGTACCTGAGTTCAGTCTGTTTTTCTCATCTTAAAGCTTTTAGGAACGGGGGAGGACAGCATGAAATATTGATTAAAATGCTACAGCAAAACTAAGCAAACATAAATTGTAATCAAGAATTTGTCATCTTATCATGAGGTATTGAGACAAAGCTGAGCATCTGGTACTCTGAAGTTCATAGACACTGATTTCAGAAGCAAAAAACATAGTTTCTTCTTTTTGTTTTAATTTAGGACTTTAAATCAATCTTTATTTAAAATTTAATATTTGGCTTATTGTAATTTCTGACTTACTGTTGCTGAGATTTTGACTAAATGCATTGTTTGTTTTCCAGCTGCTCACTAAGTAGTGCCCTAAATTCCCTTGCTTTCCAGAATCCTTGGTAATCTTCATGAAATGACCAAATGCCCATCACAGCTGTGCCTTGTATGCTTCACTTGCATTAAGACCAAGCTTCAAATTTTGGGGGTGGGGCGTTGACAGGGCATTATTTTTATGTGGATTCTCAATCATACAGGAAAAATATGCATCAGCAAATCTCATAGTTCATGAAAGCAAATAGAAAATAATTTAAACTCTTAAGAAACAGAACCTACCTATTGCCAGGTAATATATATTCAAACTCACTTGCTAAGAGAAATAACTTTTAAAATGGGAGAAGAAGGGGATAGGGGGCATTTTTTTCCCCCTTACCCTCTGAGCACTTTGTTCTAGCTGAGAAGTTGTGGTTTCAGTACCAAAACTGTTTTTACAAGGTTTGGAGGACCAACAAAACTTAAGTTCTCCAGTCTCTTGGGTGTCTAGGAGCCTCCAACAGGAAGGAGAAAAAAAAGAAAGAAAGGAAAAAACTATATCCCGAAGATTTGTTACTGTTTAGATTTTAGGTGTTGTTTTTCTTTAATTTATCTTTCCCTTCTTGACAGAGTGAGGAGGTGTTCAGAGTAGGAGGCTGCTGCCATCGTTTTGTCTTGCTCTTTGTTCAAATTGTGTATGCAGAGTGAAACCCTCAGTTTCAAAACCTGCAGCAGAGCTCAACATAGTGTTATAAAAAGACACAAAAAGGGTTGAAAAAATGGATCTCATTCTTCTTCACCCCCACAATTCTTGTTCTCTACTTGTATCCAAAGATAATGTCTATTGAGGGGAGCAGTGTCCTAGAGCTAGACTAATCTGTGTCTCTGCAAAGCAGTGTGTTAGTTCTGTTTAGCCATCTGTATAGTATTTTCTGGCTATTTTTAACCTCTGCTTTGGCAGAAACTGGTTTTTCTGAGATTATTTCCCTCATTAATATTCTCAGATAAAAACCATGCCAGTAAATATATACCTTTTTACTTTTTCAAAAGGTGATGCAACCTATGGCCTCTGAGGAATTCTGTCAGAGGAAAGGGAAAGAAATGTTTATTATTTACTAGTTTATTCCTAACCACCCTTTACAAAAGAATAATCTTCTTTCTTGGAGATTGTTATACAGGTAATAAATACTGTATATTATTGTATATACTTGTTTAATATACAGGTATGTTAAAAACTGGTAAGTAATTAATAGTTACTCATAAAGGAGAAATAAGATAATGTTGATAAGAGCAAAGATAATCTCTACAGTAATTTGTAGGGAAAGATAGCTAGTTAGAAATCGTAATCTTTTGCATGTAGGACATAAAAATATACTGCAGCCTTATGGTAGATCTTGTGTTTTCCATCATAGATGTGGGGCAGGTTGCTAAGTAATTGCTTGTTTTATTAGGGGACTCTACTGAAAACTTACATTCTTCAGAAGGAGAGGCAACCTGATTTTTGCAAGAGGCTCTTGTAACAGATGCTTGGTGGGTGGGTTTGAATAAACCTGTGTTTAAGGTGCAGGTCAAGGCAATTATTATGCTTAAAATTTTAAACATCTAGGACTTTTATCCTGATACACAGTCTACAATTTCCTGCATAGTTAGCTGGGTGCTTTTCTTGACTAGTGTTGTTTTTTTAATACCTCTATCAGAGCTTTTTAATGAAGGAGTTCAATGCTGGGAAAAAGAAAAGATGTTTGTACTTTAAAATTGAGTTGCTTTCATCTTGGTGTATGAAATTTAAAAATGTGGACTGCAAATTGAAATCCAGGGGCTAATGTGGGGTGCTTCTCCTGGTTCTGGTCAAGCAATTCAATGTTTCCTGGTTCAATGGGGCAAGAAGGAGTCCATCAACTTCAATCCACATCAAGTCTTTCGAGGGTACTGATTTAGCCTCTCAAGGGATTTATCTTGGAAGAGCTTGATTTGAGGCTTCTGAAGAAATCAAGGATCTCCATAAAAGATGTATTTATAGATGTATTCCAATTCTCATCTGAGCCCAGTATTTTATTTCATATTATATATTGCCACTTGAAGTTGTAGTGTGATTTAGAGGGATTGAGGATTGGCTTGAGAATATCTAATAGCTCTGCCTTCACGGGGTAGCTTGTTGATTTGTTTACTTTTTGTGTTAAATCACTTTGAGCACCCCTGTTGTTGCAGAGCAGAGCTTTCCCTTATGGTTGCTTTACTCTGATTTTAAGATCTTAATGACCTGCATTCTTTATAAAACAACCTGTGAAATGGATTTGCATTTCTTGTGAATTTAAAGGAGAATTTGTAAATATCACATTTTATATTGCTCCAGAGTTTTCAGTATTCAGGAACTTTAACTTGTGATTTAGAATCCCATGGAGACTTCTCCAAGGATTTTTGGTGCTTCTGTGGCATGAGTGAACCTAGTAAAATTAATAACCCCAAGAGACTGCTGAAATCACTAGAAGATGGAATTCTGTCACACAAAAATTTATGAGGGAACATGACCCTTCACCACTGTTCTCCAGAGCAGAAAGGCCAAGTTTTCATGTCAGTTTGAATAAAGCAATTTTTTTTGGCCTCAGCTCTTCAGTTTTCATTCCAAGGAGCATAACAATAAAGAAAATTCCAAAGCCACGCTCATCTTGACTCTGAGAGCTTAGAGTAATCCAGCTGTTAATACAGTCCCTTAAAATAATACTAAATTTAAACAGTGTTACTTAAAATGGTTTTTATAGGGCACTGAAAGGCAAGGTCCAATGTTTATTAAGACTATATTTGCTCTTACTTCTTTTGCCAGATACAACTGCTCAACCTAGGATGCACTCCATCTTTTTCACTCAGACACCTTTGAAGGGCCCATAATATGTCTTTTTATTCCAGATCATGCACTTGTGGGCTGTAACTTCAAAAAAATATAGAGCTTTTTGAAAACAATAACTAAATATGAAATATTAAATCTTATACTACGCAGGTGCATGAGGGCTGTAGAAAAGAGTTAATTTTCTTTTTTTTTTCTGGATGAATATTTTAATTGAGAAAGATAAGGATATCAGAAAATTTTGGCATGTCACATAACTCTGTCTGGCTGCAGATGATGATGCTGTGATTAGATGTCTGGACATTAACTTCCTACATTTTATTTTAAATATAGCTTTATATAGTAGTATCTGTGGACAAACCTTGTACCTATTCCACAATTTTTCAAAATTTCCTGAATAAGGACCTGTGAAAATAGGCAACCACCACTCATTTTCTTTAGAACCCTTGTCAGTTATGTTTCATTTGGTATCACCAGAAAATTGTGAATTCCTGATCTGCCTTCATATTTTGGTTTATTTGCTCTGTTTTTTGTCATTTTTAAAATCTGCTAAATGAGTGTGATAAATGAAACAGCCCTGTCAGTTTATATTGTGTTGTAATGCTATTTTGAATATATCAGTTTTTGTTGAAAAGTCTTGCAGCAAAATCAGCCTTAGTCAACATATTTTATGATTAGAGGTATTTTAAAGTTCCAACAACTGTGAGAAATTGAAACAATGTTTTAGCTAACAGTACCAAGAGCCTTGCATTGCTTTAATTAATGCAGATGGCTAAGTAGTAACTGGGAAAGTAATGAAAAAAATAGACATCCATATTTTAGGCATAGTGTCTAAAATAGCAGAAAGTGGATATGCTAAATTTGCAAGTTTGCTGAGCAACATGAAGATTTCTTGTTTTCTGCTTCAGTCTGTCTAAGCTGAAGAGAGTGTCTGTGTTGTCTTAAGCCAAACATGCAGAAAGCATTATATATGGGGTTACCCAGATTACAAATCTCTACCAGACTTGTCTGAAGTTAGGTCAGTTCTATATGTTCTACAGCCTATGTTACAGTAAAATATTTATCAGAGGCAGGTGAACTCAAAACCAAACTGCAGTGTACAGCAATTTGTTTTCACAACTCTGTGCTACAATGAATGCAAATTCATCACTGTTTTCTGAGAAAGAAATTCTGAATCTGCCTCAGTTTGGATTATCATCTGTCTTGTGAGGGCTTTTGAAGAAAGTGGTACCTTAAATCTTCCTTTTGGGTCATGTCTAATATTCATACATCAGGCAAATAGCAACATCTATTATGTAACTGTTTGATCTGCTTAAAGGTGGGGTCTTCTGAGTAGGAAAAAAGATACTGTGAAAGCCTGCTGAATTAGATTCCATGTGTAACTCAGGGAGAAGAAGTGTAGTTTGAAAAGTATCTGCAGAAATCCCTTTTGAACAACAAATTGCCACTGTTCATGTGTGTTTTCATTGATTTCTTTAGTAACAGCAAAGGACAAAGCCATATGTGTTTTCTTGCTTCTTGTCTGTTGTTCTTACTGGGTTGCTGTGTGGCACCCTGGCACAAGAAGGAAGTGCAAACAAAGGAATTTAAAGCTCACTCAAATCTGCATTGAAAAAATTTGAAGTACATCACAGTTACACAAGAGTTGTAGCTTGTCACGTATGCTCCAGATAGGTCCTGTGATGATGGCAAGCTCTGGAGTTAGATTGTTTGAAATGTCATGTTCTATTGTCTGCTTGTCTGATTCAGTAGAATTACTCTTGCTCAAACATTTCCTTACTCCTTACTGTGTGTTTAGTAGCTTCATCAATTGTGTGTCTTTATAATCCAGAAGGTCTAATGTATATAATATTTGTATTCTCTTATCTTTCTGGTTCATGAAACTAATGGAGTTAGTGCTTTTAGTGAATTAATTTTCCTGAAGCATTAGCTTTTTGATTTTTGTTTGTTTTGTGGGAGGAGGAAGTCTGTTGTTAGCTATGGGCTATTTTGTTGTCTGTCCTGGGTTAAAGCACAGGTGTCTGACAAGGAAGGCAGGAACCTCCCTTGGAACGCAAAACCTTCCCTCCAAACAATTATAACTTTGAAATTGCAAGGCTTTCAGGCAGAGGCATGGGCAAAGGAATAACAGTTCTTTACCGTATATTAACGTAGAACAAGGCAAACAAACAACACCAAGAGCAGCACCGGACAGACCCAGGAACCAGTGACGGCCTCTCTCGGCTGCCAGGCGCTTTCCCGTTCTGTGCAGTTCCGGGTACAGCCGGCAGGGGCGCTGCTGGCGCCAGGCAGGGTGCGATGGCTCCCCCGGCGGCAGGGGGCGCTGTGGCGCGGGTCCGGCCTCCTCCCCGCGTGTGGGGAATGACGGGCAAGATGGCGGCAGGGATGGAAAAGGGGCTTCCTCTGCAAACCCGCAGGGGCAGCCGGCCCCGGCGCCCTCCGCATGGTGAAATGGGCTGTGGCAGGAGCCTCGGAGCG
>VWYE01021966.1:34523-48447 GCA_013398995.1 Alaudala cheleensis
AATAAGGACCTGTGAAAATAGGCAACCACCACTCATTTTCTTTAGAACCCTTGTCAGTTATGTTTCATTTGGTATCACCAGAAAATTGCGAATTCCTGATCTGCCTTCATATTTTGGTTTATTTGCTCTGTTTTTTGTCATTTTTAAAATCTGCTAAATGAGTGTGATAAATGAAACAGCCCTGTCAGTTTATATTGTGTTGTAATGCTATTTTGAATATATCAGTTTTTGTTGAAAAGTCTTGCAGCAAAATCAGCCTTAGTCAACATATTTTATGATTAGAGGTATTTTAAAGTTCCAACAACTGTGAGAAATTGAAATGTTTTAGCTAACAGTACCAAGAGCCTTGCATTACTTTAATGAATGCAGATGGCTAAGTAGTAACTGGGAAAGTAATGAAAAAAATAGACATCCATATTTTAGGCATAGTGTCTAAAATAGCAGAAAGTGGATATGCTAAATTTGCAAGTTTGCTGAGCAACATGAAGATTTCTTGTTTTCTGCTTCAGTCTGTCTAAGCTGAAGAGAGTGTCTGTGTTGTCTTAAGCCAAACATGCAGAAAGCATTATATATGGGGTTACCCAGATTACAAATCTCTACCAGACTTGTCTGAAGTTAGGTCAGTTCTATATGTTCTACAGCCTATGTTACAGTAAAATATTTATCAGAGGCAGGTGAACTCAAAACCAAACTGCAGTGTACAGCAATTTGTTTTCACAACTCTGTGCTACTATGAATGCAAATTTATCACTGTTTTCTGAGAAAGAGATTCTGAATCTGCCTCAGTTTGGATTATCATCTGTCTTGTGAGGGCTTTTGAAGAAAGTGGTACCTGAAATCTTCCTTTTGGGTCATGTCTAATATTCATACATCAGGCAAATAGCAACATCTATTATGTAACTGTTTGATCTGCTTAAAGGTGGGGTCTTCTGAGTAGGAAAAAAGATACTGTGAAAGCCTGCTGAATTAGATTCCATGTGTAACTCAGGGAGAAGAAGTGTAGTTTGAAAAGTATCTGCAGAAATCCCTTTTGAACAACAAATTGCCACTGTTCATGTGTGTTTTCATTGATTTCTTTAGTAACAGCAAAGGACAAAGCCATATGTGTTTTCTTGCTTCTTGTCTGTTGTTCTTACTGGGTTGCTGTGTGGCACCCTGGCACAAGAAGGAAGTGCAAACAAAGGAATTTAAAGCTCACTCAAATCTGCATTGAAAAATTTTAAATACATCACAGTTACACAAGAGTTGTAGCTTGTCACGTATGCTCCAGATAGGTCCTGTGATGATGGCAAGCTCTGGAGTTAGATTGTTTGAAATGTCATGTTCTATTGTCTGCTTGTCTGATTCAGTAGAATTACTCTTGCTCAAACATTTCCTTACTCCTTACTGTGTGTTTAGTAGCTTCATCAATTGTGTGTCTTTATAATCCAGAAGGTCTAATGTATATAATATTTGTATTCTCTTATCTTTCTGGTTCATGAAACTAATGGAGTTAGTGCTTTTAGTGAATTAATTTTCCTGAAGCATTAGCTTTTTGATTTTTGTTTGTTTTGTGGGAGGAGGAAGTCTGTTGTTAGCTATGGGCTATTTTGTTGTCTGTCCTGGGTTAAAGCACAGGTGTCTGACAAGGAAGGCAGGAACCTCCCTTGGAACGCAAAACCTTCCCTCCAAACAATTATAACTTTGAAATTGCAAGGCTTTCAGGCAGAGGCATGGGCAAAGGAATAACAGTTCTTTACCGTATATTAACGTAGAACAAGGCAAACAAACAACACCAAGAGCAGCACCGGACAGACCCAGGAACCAGTGACGGCCTCTCTCGGCTGCAGGCGCTTTCCCGTTCGGTGCAGTTCCGGGCACAGCCGGCAGGGGCGCTGCTGGCGCCAGGCAGGGTGCGATGGCTCCCCCGGCGGCAGGGGGCGCTGTGGCGCGGGTCCGGCCTCCTCCCCGCGTGTGGGGAATGACGGGCAAGATGGCGGCAGGGATGGAAAAGGGGCTTCCTCTGCAAACCCGCAGGGGCAGCCGGCCCCGGCGCCCTCCGCATGGTGAAATGGGCTGTGGCAGGAGCCTCGGAGCGACAGGGATGAGCAAAATCCTGGAGTGGTGAATGGGGTGTTTGACCAACCTGTTCTCCTTTTATGACCAGGTGACCTGCCTGGTGGGCGAGGGAAAGGCTGTGGGTGTTGTCTGTTTGGACTTCAGCAAGGCCTTTGACACTGTCTCCCACAGCTCACTGCTGGAAAAGCTGCAGCCCATGGCTTGGGCAGGAGCACTCTGTGCTGGGTTAGGAACTGGCTGCATGGCCAAGCCCAGAGAGTGGTGGTGAACAGTGCTGCATCCAGCTGGGAGCCAGTCACCAGTGGTGTTCCTCAGGGGCTGTGCTGGAGCCAGTTCTGTTAAATAATTGCATTGACGACATGGATGAGGGTATTTAGTCTTTCATTAGTAAGTTTGCAGATGACACTAAGCTGGGAGTGTGTGTCCATCTGTTGGAAGGTAGGAGGGCTCTGCAGAGAGACCTGGAATGGTTGGATGGATGGGCAGAGTCCAGTAAGGTGAAGTTTAACAAATCCAAGTGCCAAGTCCTGCATTTGGGCCACAATAACCCCTGCAGCACTGGAGGCTGGGGAGGGAGTGGCTGGACAGTGCCCAGGCAGGAAGGGACCTGGGGCACTGATGAACGTGAGCCAGCAGTGTGCCCTCATGGGCAACAAGGCCAATGGCCCCTGGCCTGGATCAGGAATGGTGTAGCCAGCAGGAGCAGGGAGGTCATTCAAAGTAATACATTTGATAAGAACAACTTTAACATCTGCCATTTTAGGGTGTTGTTCTGCTTGCAGATTTTCTGAATTTTAAAATTACTTAGCTCTGATGGTCCAGTTCTCTTCAGATTTGTAAAATACACTTTTATTTTTCATTTTTCACAATGAAAAATACCTAGGAATCTGACCAAAAATTACCATTATTGATAGTTGTGAAAAAGAATGTGAAAATACTGATAATCTCCCTCTTTCCCTCCATGTTATTTTTTCCCTTTTTTTGTATTGTTCCAATAATCTGGGCATCCAATAATTAAATACTCTATCACACTGCATTATAGAAGCATATGGAAAGCCACCATTAATGTGTTAGATGTCTGACTAGCAAAGGTAAGTTTCATTCAGGAGGCCCTTTAAAACTGGGCATGGCTGTCTCCATTCCTTTCCATATTGTATTTCCTTATTTCTTTTCTCTACTAGTTTGCAGAATTTTTGAGATTCATATTTGACCATTTTCAACTTCTTACTGTCCCTCCTGTTCCCATATTTTGAAGCTTCATCATGAACAAATAATAAATCTTCTGTCTTCATTGTGCCAGAGTTGCTCTATTAGCTTAACTCTTTACTCTTTCTTACTCTGAGGAAAGCTTCCAGAACTTTATGAGAAATTGGGTCAGAAAATGTCTCTGGAGGCATCTAGACTGAAACTGCTCCAAACAGCCCAACTTTCAAACTAGGTCAGATTGCTCAGGGCCTTATCCAGTCAGGTTTTGAAAATCTGTTTCACAGTCCCCTCTATCCCTGTGTTTCAGCACTCTTGCTGAGATGAATCGTTCCCTTATGACCAGTTGAAAATTCCCATGTTGGATCTCCTGACTGTTCTCAGTTGTCTTTTTCTTGGGTATCTCCCTTCTCTCTGTAAGTCCCTTTTTAAGGTAGTGCAGTTATCTTCAGAGTGGCCTTGATGTGCAGATAAGTTGTTCCTTAGACTGCTCTGGTGAAGTGCTCCTTCAGCAGCTGCTCTCCCTGTTCCATGTCCTCTGAGCTTCTTCACCATCTTTGTACCCCTCCCCTGGACTGCCTTTGGTGTGCTGAGCTGTGCTGTACAGAGGTGATGCTGAAGTTGACTGGAAAATGAACTTTCTGACATACTTGAAGCATTATAAAGCAGGGATTCTTTGTCAGTGCTGGACATGTGAGAAGGCTGTCTCCTTTAATCTCATGTGTGTGACAAGACTTTAGGACAAGGTATTTATCCATCATAATGGTACATACTCATTACAATGTACCTCCTAGCTAATACATAAACATCACTTTCCCAGAGCTGATTTGCCTCTGCCTCCTGCTGGAGGTCCTTATGTGGCCCTGGAGGATCCTCTAAAGGGCTCTCTGGTGTTTATGTTCACTGAATGCTTCAATATCACAGACAACCTTTCCTTGAACCTTTCTGGGGGGTATGTGCTGCTGAGTTACATAACTCACCAAAAAACCCACTGTAATTCTCTTTATCTATTTCTCTATTGGTTCCAGCTATATTTATGATCCTGTGCACATACCTTTGCATCCTTTTTTTTTGTTGTTGTTGTTAGTCTTGAAGCTCTGTTGAGCAACTTGAAAATAGAAGCAAATATTTTTTTCAATTTAAATAAAATAATTTTTGGACAAAAATGAGTAATTTCCATCATTCATGTGTCTCAGAAAAAGCAGACTTTAGATCAGCTGAAGGAAATACATTTTTTTTCAGGCTAGTTGCTGTATACAACATAGGTAACATTCTGCACAGCCTAATTTTAAATGGCATTGTCAGAGCTGCAGAACAGAAAGCTGATCTTTAGCAACTGCCTCACTAAAATTTTATATTAATATTGTAGGAAAGCATGATTCTTCTGGTTTGTTTTAAGAAGATATTCTTGTAAGGTTGGTTTTTTCTCTGGTAAGATAGGTAATATTTATTTCCATTGTCATCACTGTCTATGCTTCAGTAACTAGTCTAGAAAGAAAGAAATTAAAATTCACAGTTCTCGTGATAAAATGTTTCTGATGTTAATGAGCAGAGGTTTTCTATCAGCAAAATGTGATTCCCTCAGTATCTTGAAGGGAAGATTGTGGAGACAGCTGGAATCAGAGCAGCAGAAGATATTTAATCTCTTGGCTTCTTCGCAAATATAAAGTAAGATTAATTTTTTATTTTATCCAAAATTGAATCTAAGCAGATTCAGATTAAGTATTATGACGTTAATTCAGTATCGGGGTTGAAAATACATTTGGCAAATTGATTCATTTGGGAAATTTTGGGGTTTTTTTAATGGTCTAAGTAGAAATGTAGTTCTCACTGTAAGGCAGATTTACTTTTATGACCACTGTCCAAATTTCATATAATAAGGCAATATAATTGCTTTTACATAAAGAAAGAAAAGGACAAAGAATAAAACTGAGATCCTGTGGTTTTGTTTTTTTTTTCTTTTCTAGAATGTATTCTTATTTCTTTTGCTATTTTACCTGAAGGAATATGAAAGCAGAATTGTGGGTACAGCTGCAGGGCTTGCAGCTGAAGCCAAGGAAAAACATGCAAGTTTTACAGTATCAAAGAAATGTTTCTATTTAATTGCTTCATAACAAGCACTTTATAAAAAGTTAATTTGTCCCTTGTTTATGGTGGTCAAACTCTAAAGCACTTTTTTTAATATATAAAATATAAAAGTTATTCTCCAAACTCCTGTCATTCCTTAGTCTCTCCCCTGTATAAGAGCATCTTGTTCCTTTTTTTTCCCACTTTATTTCCTTCTTTTCCCTCTTGTCTTCTAGGCTAAGAAGACTTACCCAAATGTCTTAGACTTTATTTGAAAAATAATTGTTCTGTAGAAGAACAAGAAGTTTTTTATGAACCCCAAATACTAAGTAAATTTTGAATGAAAATAATTAATATATAGGTAAAAGTCCAACAAAATCCAACAGACATTCCACTAGCAAATCTCAGGGATTGATAGATCCTTATTTCTGAACTCCTGATATGGCTGATCCATCTAATGTGGTTCGTTCACCAATCCTTTGTTATATTTCTTGGTTGGATGTTAGTCTGCTATTTAAGCAACTTCTTCCTGGGTCAGCATCATTCTTGCACCTTTAGATTTTGGTGACTAGGTCCACACTGCTGGGTGTTTTGAGTGGGCTTTTTAGTCAAGTTTTACTAGTCTGAATTGTGCTTCGGGAAAATTTGAAAAAAATAAATTGGTATATGACTATTCATGTTAAATGAGTTAATTGCAAATTACAATTTTTGCAATCTCTTCTGTGCCAGCTATTCTTAATATTCACTTTTGTTTTACATCTTAAAAAAATTAAAGCATTTACTTTTCCCTCCTTTTATGCATTAACATCTATAGACATAGTTTTCAAATCATTAAATGGGAATAGGAATTCAAAAAGGTCAATAATCACTTCAGAAAAACTTTTCATGGATTTAACTTACAGTGATTTTGTGTTGGATATGCTCCCTCTATATTTAATTCCACAGAATTTATTATAATGTTAATAATTTTATGAACAGTGCTCTAAGATTGAAAGTGAGGCAAGTTTTGCAGTGCTAGAGAAAGTACATTTTAATTGCTACCATTACTAGAAAAGTCAGATAAGCTTCTTAGCATGTAAGAACTATCTGCAAATCTGAAATGAAAGCTGCAAATTTCAAATGTAAATTAAATTGGCATGAGTTTAGTGACATCTTTTAAACATGATCCCCTGTCTTTTCTTGTAGATGATCTAATTGATTTAACTGAATTTTAATTAATCAGGGTAATCTTGGTATTTCATAACTCCTATTAAAGTGTTATAATATGCCTGATAGGTTCAGTGGGATGCTTCATTTGAAAAAGAAAAGATCAATCTGCATGCATTTATGCTGGGGGTGTGTGTTCAAAGGGCTTTATCAGGAAGGACCTTTTGTCACTCCTGATTTCTGGTGTGTGTCTGTGTGCATTAAGATGGATCCTGCAGGATGAATTGTTCTGCAAAGTCTCTTAAACCTATTGCAAATTCAGGCTTTTCCCACCAAAGGTCAGAGCTGCTTGGAAGGATGCTCTGTGTATTTATGGAAGGAGATGTAGTGTGTATTTTAAAAAGTGACAAAATAATGATTGAAATGCATTTGCATCTTGTTTTGAAATAGATAAGAATTGTGTTCTACATGAGCAATTGTGTAATTTCATTAAGTTATAGAACATTAATAAAATACATTATGCATGCAAAGAACAAGTGGCATCCAGTAATATTGAAATCTTAATCAGGTGCAAAGATGAACATAGAAGAGTTGCATAGTTCTGTACATTTTGCTTAAATGTGTTTGTTGCAAGGATATAATTTTCTCTTTAAATAATAAGCTTTGAAAGAGCATGGGTAACTTTTTTTCATGTATTTAACCTTTAGAGATTTTAAGTACTTTAGTAATAATCTCAACTTTCCACCTGTAATTTCAGAAAACTATAAAATTACAGATTTTTAAAATAGCTCTGTACACCTCCACAGCACTGAGCTGCCTACGTGGGCCTAATGTTCAAGTAGCTGAGTATAGTTTGGTCCAAAGGTGGCTGAAGAAGATGAAAAAAAGCTGACTTTTAACAGGTTTTCTGTTATCTTACTCCTTCCTCTGAGCATCTTTTGTCACATGCTGACTCTCATCAGTCACTTAAAGCTACCACGAAACTGCTCTGCAGTTCAAACAAGAAAAACGTGCTCAGTTCTGCAGGTTTGACAGCTCTGACAATGTGCAGGCAAATTCTCAGGTGAACAAGAGTTGCACAACCATGGCCTGATGTCACACTGGTACATGAAATGAATGGCAGGACATGCTGAGATGTCCAAAGCAGGAAAGGAGAAAGTTTAATTTTTGACCTCGAGATTTACAGAATCTTAACCATGACCAGGGATTGGAGGATGAGGTTTCCACCTCTCCAATCACACTGGTCAAACAAACAGTCCATCAAGTTTCTCCTCCCAGGAGAAGGAATGCAAAACAACACAGACAATTACAATAACACTCATTGTTTACATGAAAACCTGTGAGAACTGCACTGCAAAAATGAAAACATCAGAAGGCTTAGAAAGATGAGGGTGACAACCTGCCAACACATGAGGAATGTGCTTTTCATCTGCAGCTATGAGCAACAAAATTGCATCTCAGTTTGTTTCAGTGTGAGCAAACAAATGTGTGAGAACAAAAACTGAACTTCATGGGGCAAACTGGCAGCTGGGGTTAAGGAGAGTCCTGTGCTCTTCTGGATATCCCAACTCATCAATTCTTCTGGCTCTCACATCATACTGTGTGCCTCTTAGTTAGCCTTTGGCTGGAACCTCAGATGTGAAGTCATCCACATCTGTGTCTCGCCCAAATGCATTTAGGACAGAAATGTATATTAGCTCTGCTTCTAGATGGTGTTATTCTGCTTTGAGTTTATTACCAGTTTATTATGACTTTATGCAACAAATGCATCAATTTTACAGCTTTCATTTTAAAAAGCTTGGAAGCTTTTTAAGTGAAAAGTAGACCTGTTAAATGAGCAAATCTAAAAGTGATGGTGTTTGGCTTCTGTGCTTGCTTCATCATGTGAGAATTTAGAAAAGTCTAAGTTCTTATCTGGGTCCGGATGAGGTACAGTCTGTCTGATGGAACATAAAACTGTGTTTTGCTGTATTTGAAGGAATTTCTGTTCCTTGTTTTGTTCAAAGCAATTTCTACACAACAAAAGTAGTGTTGCCCATACTGAATAGAGGATGTGAACATCTCTGGTTGAGAAAAACTGAAGTCTTCTATGGCTGAGGCTCTTTAGGATAGCTTGTTCTTTTTTTTTAACCTTCTTTTTTAATTAATTAATTTTTAAAATTTTTTTAACCTTCTTCTGGTGTGTTGTGTTTTTGCAGTAATGGGATGACTGTGAAAAAAAGATAAACTTTTTAACTGACAACATTATTAATTAGGATAAATAAGTATTTTAATAAGATAGTTGATTGGTGTAACCATTAGTTATACCAGAGGTTATGGTCCCTTTCAGGCTTCAGATGCTTGAAACCTTATAGGCAGTGTTTTTAAAGTAGTAGTAAAATGCATGCATCTTTTCTGCAAAAGTTTTTCAAGACTGAAAAATACAATCTAAGTATTTCAAATAACCTTGTGACAGGGAAAGGAATATCACCATGACAGTTGAAAATCTAACTATGAATATACAGAGTTATTAGAAAAGAAATGTTATATTCAATTCCCTCCAGAGTAAACTTTGTTATTTATCTACAGTGTTGGTAGTGCATACCTGGTAGTAGTTTTAGCTACCTAGCAACACAGAAACTGCAATCTGATACAGGTAATTATGTGGAATCTGTACTAATTGTGCCTTTAGCATGAGTGTAGCAACTCAGTTGTTCCTGAAGACATTAGGACCAATTTCTCCTTTCAGTAGTGAAGATCCCCACATCCATCAAATAATCTGTGAAAACATTAAGACCCATTTTTCCTATGGGGGAAAGTCACTGCTGTAGTTCTGCAGCTTTTGCTTCCTTCTTGGAGAGTATAATCAAACAACAATCTTCACATAGGCCTCAGGCTAATTATCATACTACTGCCTCACATGGCATGTTGGAAATCGTAACAGGAAAGCTTCAAAATTTATAACTGAGGAAAAGGGTTAAGTTCCTACTTCCAGTGAGGTCCAGTGGGGTCTCATAAAAATGTTGAGACCTTATCAGGATGTCTAAGTGTCTTGCAGTTTGTATTCTCTGTGACATGCACAGCAAATTCACCACAGTGTCTTTTGTAGAGCTCAGGAGTCTGTGGCTGGTGCTCTGTCTTCTGCACAAAATGCAGGTTTTATTGCCTAGACATCATAAATGGGTTTTGAAAAGACAGGGGTTTTCGAACTGGTTTAAGAGGACCTCTTCAAAATAAATTGAAAAGATGGCTGAGACTTATCTCAAATACAGAACACTAGGAGAAGTGTATGTGTGGTGTATGAGACACATGGGGCAAATGGAGGTTGCAGTCAGGCAAATAAATGCATTTCTTTTAAATTTCTCATTCCAATCTACATGCTGTTTAATGATATGTTGGAGTACTGTATCCCATAACCAGATAACATTAATAGGCATTATTTGTAAAACCTCATTACACATCTTAATAGTATAATATTTTACCCAATTTATTGCAAAAACAATGTATGAGCAAAGTAGGAAGTGTCAATGATTTCGTTTGGAGCACTGTCTAATACTGTAAAATAGATGTATCTTACTTAACTCAGAAGTGTGCTTAGCATACAAAGTATTCCTTCCCAGACAGCAGGCAGCAGTCTGTCACTGCTTTAAATGAAAATACATAAAGGAATGATACACAATGCCAAACACAGTCACTTGTACAGATGCTGAGGGATCTGAGCACAAGTGCTTCTCTCCAAGTCACAGGAAAATGTGAGAAGAGAGTAAGTTACATAACAGCTGCTGTAATTCAGAGTAAAGGAAGAGTCTCCTCAGGGATGATGTTAATGTCTACAAGAGTACCAAATCCCATCTTCAATTGTCTTTCTCAGCAGCATGGGCTCTGACCTCTTTTCCAAATAGGAGAACTTGAAAAGTGCATAGTTGATTTTTAAATTGAGAATATGTTTTTCTTTCAGGAAAAAATAGAGACCTTAAGGAATAAATGGGATAAAAGGATCTATCCAGTCCTGCACCTTACATCCAGGCATGCTGAATATTCCTTTGGGAATATTTGTCCTCCTCCTCTCACCTCAGCAATAATAAACCAAAAATAATACTACTGGAACACACTGAACCTGGAAACACATTAATAAGAAGAAATGTTTGCTTGAGCAACTCTGTGTTGGCTTTGCAGGTTGTCTTATCAAATCTCTGCAGTTGGATAAGATGCCCTCAGGAGAAGGTCAAGACACAAGGGCAGGAGTAGAGGCTTTTGAAGGGGATGCAGCTGATTTTGCAGTATCTTTGGTTTGGAAAAGCACACTTAAGAATTAAGATATTTGATCTTGATGGAAGGTGGATTAAGCTTTACACTTCCCTGTAATCATGCATTTCTAAAATTGCTGATTTAGTTTTTAATGCAATTAAAAAGCAGGAATAATAACAATCAGCGGGGAGATGAATAAAAACCCCATACTTTCTGTTTTGTTTCATTTGGGTTTTTTCAAATGTGAACTGTGTTGCTAAGTGTATACCCTAGGCACCTTTAACAGATATTACCTCTAAATATTTTATAAAGGACATTGCAGATTGCCTTCCTGCTGCATGGTACTTAGTGTGTTGGCTTTTCAATAATTGATTTTTGGTGAAGAAGGAAAAAATCAGCCACGGAAGTGATTCTCTGTGAGAAGCTGCTAGCAGCTTCCTCCATGCCTGGTGGCACCAGTCACTGGCTGGCTCTCACAATTGGCACACTGCTAAGCCAGTTAGAAGAGCTGGAAACACCTCTCTGATAACACATTTAAGAACAAAAAGACCACGGGAAGCTCTCTTGCTCCCTGCTCTCTAGGGAGAAGTGGAGGGCCTGGCTGGGCCCCCCTTCCTGGTGGGGGCTGCTGGACCCTCCTGGTGCTGAGCGCAGAAATTCACAGTGAGTGAATTCCCTGACTGAGGAACCTGGACAAGATCAATTTTTAGTGCTGCAGAGCTCTATAAAAACTGTTCCAGTTGATAGAACTTGAGAAAAACAAAACTATGAACACTAATTCTCTCCTGAGTTAGAGATAAGGGAAGGTGAGGACACATGAGGAAACCAATATGGAAATACTGAGGTTGGTGCAAAAGAGGAATGGGGAGGAGGAGGTGCTCCAAGCATCAGAGCTGAGATTCTTCTGCAAGCCATGGTGAGGACTATAATACAGCAAACTTTTCCTGTAATTCATGAAGTGCATGGGGGGATGCAGCATTCACCCACAGCCCATGAGAAAAAGGCACTTGTACTGGAGCATGTGGATGCTGAAAAGCTCTAATCTGGTGAGAGGCTTGGACAGAGAGAGAATCCTTGCTTTCAGAAACAGAGGAAGAGGACCCTTGCTTTTACACTAGAAAACCATCTCTTTAATTACACAGTTCCATCTATAAAGTATGTACTAATTCTACTCAAAAAATATTGGGAGTTTTTTCTGAGGATACTTATTTTTCAGTACACTCCAATATAATTCATAGCAGAATATTATTCCCCCAAAATATTTCTGGCATGAATTCAGTTTTTATATTAGTTCTACTGAAGCACTTTTCCCATGGAAATACTGTAAGCCTTAGCTAAGTATTTGTTCTGAGTACGTTCTGCCTACCTGCAATGACTACCTGCAAAACTGAAGTTTTGCCAGCACCATCTTTTCAGGTGAATATGCACCCCAGGACATGGTTGGCCATTCAGGCTGCCGGGGCACACTGTTGATTCATGTTTAACTTGCCATTGACCAGGACTTTCCCAAATCCCTATCCACAATGCTGTTTACTAGCCTCTCTACCTGCAAGCTTGCCCCATCCCAGGTGCAAAATCTGACATTTTCCCTTGTTAAACTTCATGCAGTTGGTGATTCCTGATCTTTGTAATTTGTTCAAGTCTCTGTAGGGCTTCTCTACCTTCAAGGGTGTCAACAGCTCCTCCCAGCTTAGTATCTCTTCAGTTTCTCTGCCCAAGTCCTTTTCCAGGAAGTTGAAGGTCACAGAGCCAAAGATGGAGCCATGTGGAGCCCCACTATTGACCATTCAGCAGCCTGATGTCACCCTGGTCAGCACAGCTCTTTGTGCCCAGCCTGTGAGCCAGCTGCTCACCCAGTGCATGGTGTGTTTATCCAGCTGTGCAATGGGCATTTTGTCCAGAGGGACACTGTGAGAGTCAAAAACTTCACTGAAATAAGAAAAGATTATGATAATGGACTTCCCTTGATCAACCAGGTGGGTTACTTTGTCATAAGAGGAAATTAAGTGTGGCATGCAGGAGGTTCCCCTCATGAGAAGCCATGCTGGCTGTGACTGTGACTGCACTGTCCTTCAAGTGTTTTTCAATACCTCCCAGAATAATCTTCTCCATAATTTTATCTGTGACTGAACTGAGACTGGCAGGTCTGTAATTTCTAGGGTCATCCCTCTTGCCCTTGAAAATTGGGACAACATTCCCATCAACTGGGACCCCTCTTGATTCCCAGGATGGCTCAGAAATCACTGAGAGAGCCTCACAATGACATCAGCTGGTCCTGACTGTTCTCAGGTGAATCCCATGAGGCCCCATGTGTGTATAGGGATCCACCTGGAGCAGCAGATCCTGTGCAAGTTCAGAGTCAGCTGGGAGTTTATCATTCTCACAGCTCAGGGCACCAGGGGTCCCTCAGCACATCATCGACAAAAAAAGATTAACATCTCTGCCTTGTCTGTGTCAGTGAGAACATGTCTATACTTCAAAATTTTATTTCTCTTACGGTGTCAGGTAATGAGATAATTGCTGTCAGGGTAAAGGTTTTTGAATTAATAGACTTTATTTTGGTTTTTCATCTTAATTATCCTGATAGACACCACATGGGAGCAAGGCCAACCTCATGCTATATTTAGAAGGAGAGTTTTAGGCAGTTTGCAAGTGATTCTTTAATTCCAGCACTTGAGTTTCCTGCTGCTTCCACAAGGAGTTAGGTCTTTGCTTCTCTGGCCTGAATTAGAGGTAATTAAAGGAAGTAATGTAATTTCTCATTCTCACTGAAGGCTCTGGAGTCGGTCTGTGCTTGGGGGTTTTCTTGTTTGTTTGTTGTTTACTCCTTATTTGTTATAGCTGACAGGTGAAGAGGTGGGGTCTCCATGGTTTGCATCACAAAGCTGATTTTATTGAACACACTGCTGGTTTATGTACCTTGTGAGCCTGAGCTAAAACAGTGACAACCATATCTGTGCTTCTTAGTAACAGACTTGTACTGTTTTACACACACACCCTGATCTCTTCCTCCTTCAGGGCTTGCAGCCCTCTAGCACCTCTACTTCTGTAATGAGCTCAGCAGGACTTGGGAGTCCTGCTTCCAAGCTGTATTCCCACAATAGTTAGGATAAAAATAAGACCGTGACTGTTGGAAAAAGGTTTTCAATCCAAGTTGCAGAACAAGACAATTCTGTTTGTAAACATAACTTAAATGGGAGAAATGTCTTCTGTGTTCTTTAAA